>JARBWK010000014.1:39459144-39743866 GCA_030556195.1 Anolis apletophallus | reverse complement strand
CCCAACTTTTTCAGGTTAGCATACTTGGTTTACTCATGAATTTTAACTTCTTTACCAAATCCCCATGCTAAGAAGCAAAAATGAAGAGTCCCTCCAGAACTGCAATCACTATCTCCACCAAATTTTGACAATCTATTCACATTACAACAAAGAGGGGGAGTTGCTGCACCAGCAATACAAACACAGAGTGTTAAGTATCAAGTATATATTGTGTTATTTCAATAAGGTGCAGTAATCATATACAATAGAAATAATATCAGCAGTTTCATATAAGGTAACATACACACCCACACTCCTACCCTTGTGGTAATTGCAGCATCGATCGCAACATGAAATAGTACAAGTCCATGAGCTGAATCGAAAAGCAAATGCATAAAGTAAATCCATGTTTTAAGGGTAGCAAAATAGGTCCACAAGGAGTTCTCCCAATGTTAGTTAAATCTCCTCTTTTAGTAAAGTCCAGCGTGCACGAACTACCAAGCCGCGTCCATATTTCAGGAGCCGTAAACACAACACGGGGAGTTGTTTGCGGGTCTGATCCAGAAGCGATGTAGATTAATTATAACAATAACAAATCAATGCTGGATTACCCTTGTGTATAAATAGGCCAACGAGGATAACGATGTACAATGGTCCCAACTCTCGTTTCGACCCCATACACTGGGTCTTTCTCAAGGCCATGTATTAGAGGCAAAACAACTCAAAATCCATGATAAAGCAAGTGCGAAGTCTGGAATAAAAAGCCGTAATAAATATACGGCTAATATATAAACAACATGAACAACTCTAAAGCAACTCAATACAATATTATCATTCAATAATCGCCATATATAGTAATATAATGTGGATATTTACCTAGATCATAGAGGCAAGTGCATACTTCTAAGTCATGACCAACGGCCGAAGCAAATCAGTAGTGCGGAGAGGGCTGGTTGTAACCACTCTCAGCATCCCAGGTGCAAAGAATATAATGCATTTTAGCATAGATCCATCTTAAAAGCTCTGTTTACCTTATATGAAACTATTGATATTATTTATATTATCATTATCTACCTTCACACAAATTGACATTGCAATAGCAACAATACCAGCACAATACCAGCAATAGCCAATATACTGGAAGCACCCAAGTTGACCCACCCACAATGGACAGGCAAAGCCTAAGGCGCAGTGGGAAAACTGAAGGTGCTCACAAAAGAGACCAAACTAGGTGGGGGCAATGGACAGGGAGAGCTGCAGGCAATTTAAGGTTGTTCCACCTCCCTGCTGTGGCCTTTCGGTCAACATGAGGGACGTGTTATTGCCCCAACTTTATTCTCCATCTTCATCCCTATGAGACTTCACCTTGTTGACGGGAAGCTTCCCACCGGAGTGGAAATAATCTATCAGACAGATGGCAAGCTATTTAACCTCAGCAGACTGAAAGCCAAGGTTACAATAACATCTGTTATAGAACTCCAATATGCTGATGACAACATCTGTGCACATTCAGAAGAAGACCTACAAGCCACTCTAAACATCTTCGCAGAAGCATACGAGAAGCTTGGCCTGTCATTGAACATTGAGAAAACCAAAGTGCTCTTCCAGCAGTCACCAGCCGATCCCAGAAATACAGCTTAATGCTGGAACATTTGAAAACGTTGATCATTTCCGCTACCTTGGCAGCCACCTCTCCACAAAAGTCAGCATTGACACTGAAATTCAACACCGCCTGAGCAATGCGAGTGCAGCTTTTTTCCGAATGAAGCAGAGAGTGTTTGAGGACCGGGACAATAAAAGTCAGTGTTTGTATGTATGTATGCGGAGGTGTGGTACTTCCAAACCCTTCGGTTCCCACAGACCACTGTGACCCACAACAAAGACCGATAAAGACCAAACAGATAAAGGCACACAGAACCCCCATGACCCACTTTACATCCTACTGCAGTTTGGAGGAGGACAGACCATGGATGATGGGACTTGAAGTAACTCCACTTACTTCACGAGACCGCAGCGACCCTCATCCAATGACTGATGGAGACAAAACTTGGCACACGTAACCCCCATGACCCTCTTTACATCCTGGTGAGGTTTGGAGGAGGACAGACGATGGATGATGGAATTTGTAGTACTTTCAATCCCTTTGGATCCCACAGACCACTGTGACCCACAACAAAGACCGATAAAGATCAAACAGATAAAGGCACACAGAACCACCATGACCCACTCTACATCCTACTGCAGTTTGGAGGAGGACAGACCATGGATGATGGGACTTGAAGTACATCCACTTAGTTCACGAGACCGCGGCGACCCTCATCCAAAGACTGGTGGAGATCAAACTTGGCACACGTAACCCGCATGACCCTCTTTACATCCTGGTGAGGTTTGGGGAAGGACAATGGATGATGGGATTTGTAGTACTTCCGATCCCTTCGGATCCCACAGACCACTGTGGCCCCCAACACTGTGGCTTCCCACTCCCTCGGAGGTGTGGTACTTCCAAACCCTTCGCTTCCCACAGACCACTGTGACCCACAACACAGACCGATAAAGACCAAACAGATAAAGGCACACAGAACCCCCATGATCCACTCTCACCCCATATTGCCCTCCGAGATCACTTCGGTCTGAGGACTCCAATCTCCTGGATATACCTTCAGCTAAACTCGCAAGGCTGACTGCTACCCGCCGGAGGGCGTTCTCTGTCATAGCACCTACGCTGTGGAACGCCCTCCCGGCCGGAACTCGGGCTATGAAGGACTTGCTCCCGTTTAGACGGGCCTGTAAAACATACCTGTTTAAGCAGGCCTTTGGTGAGTAAGTCCTGCCCATGCCCCGCCATCTATTCGTTCTTCTGAGGATGATGTGCTGTTCATTGTTTTAACTGTGTTATTAATTACTGTACTGCTGTTGTTTTTAATTGTTTTTAACTGCTTATTGCCTGTATTTTACTGTGCCCTTCGGCTCCTGTAAGCCGCCGCGAGCCTCAGGGAGTCGGCAGCATAGAAGCCCGAATAATAAATAAAAATAATAAATAAATAAACTCTACATCCTACTGCAGTTTGGAGGACAGACCACGGATGATGGGACTTGAAGTACCTCCACTTAGTTCACGAGACCGCAGCGACCCTCATTCAATGACTGATGGAGACCAAACTTGACACACGTAACCCCCATGACCCTCTTTACATCCTGGTGAGATTTGGGGGAGGACAGACGATGATGGGATTTGTAGTACTTTCAATCCCTTCAGATCCCACAGACCACTGTGGCCCCCAACAAAGCCCGTTAAATAGAGTCTCCCCACTCCCTCGGATCACCTTTGCCAGTCCACTGGAATCCTCAGGGCTTCCCCGCCCAGCTGGGAGGAGATCCCCAGCTATGACATTGCCACGTCCTCCAATCAGGATACACACCAGCTTGGACCCACTGGCCATTTAGGGGAAAGGAAGGGAGTTTTCATACTGAACAATGGTGGTGAATGGAAACTTATATGTATAAAAATGTCTGCTTAATCTTATGCTTTCACACTTGTACTCTTCAAGCATCCGCACTGTAGAAGTGTCCCTATAGCGCAAATTGAATAGTCTATGTTGTTTGCTTTCAGCCTGGTGAGATTCTCACTTCCTGATTCCTGATTAGCGAAACTTGTCAGGTGTCCCTAGGCATCCAGAGGTCTTAGATAAACTCTAAATTTTCAGCATCAATGTGTATAAACTGAATATGTTTATACACATTGATATACAATACAATATATCCTATACCGTTCCGGCCCAGTTTACCTGTCCGAACGAATTCTCCCCTATGAACCATCAAGGACATTAAGATCCTCTGGAGAGGCCCCGCTGTTGGTCCTGCCATCTTCGCAAGTGCGTCTGGTGGGGACGAGGGACAGGGCCTTCTCTGTCGTGACCCCTCGGCTGTGGAACTCCCTCCCAAGCGTTGTTAGATCTGCCCCCTCCCTGTTGTCCTTCAGGAGGCGAGTGAAGACTTGGATGTGGAACGAGGTTTTCCCAGAATAAGCTGAGATTGATTACAATCTGAAATGAGTGACCACGTTTACAAACCGAGTTGAATGTGTTTTTAATGGCAATGTGGTTTTTATGTATTTCTGCTTTTTATGTATTCTAATATGCTGTTTTGAGAGGTTTTTAAATTTGTATAGCATTGAATTTTGCTATAAGCCGGACTGAGTCCCTCCACGGAGGTGAGAAGATTGGGGTACAAAAAGTTTTAATAAATAAATATATAAATATGTTTTGATCAGTGTTTTTATTAATGGATGTTTTGTAACTGATGTACGCTGATGACACCCAGCTCATTCTGAGGATGGAGGGCCAGCCGGACTCCGTACCCAATAATTTCCATCTGTGCCTTGAAGCCGTTACTGGATGGCTGCGAGCCAGCAGGTTGAAGGTGAATCCGGCGAAGACGGAGATTCTTTGCCTGGCCCGCCCGGGTGATAGGGAAATCCAAGTGCTGACCCTGGGTGGCGAGGTATTACACCCGTCATCATGTGTAAAAAGCCTGGGTGTCCATTTGGACCCTCTGCTGTCAATGGAGACTCAAATCTCCATTGTCAGCAGAGCCGCGTTTTTCCACCTGCGACAAGCGAGGCGTCTGGCTCCCTATCTGTCCCAGAACCACCTAGCCACGGTAATCCAGGCCACGGTCATCTCAAGACTGGACTACTGTAACGCTCTTTACATTGGCCTTCCCTTGACCGTGATCGGGAAACATAAGCTAGTGCAGAACGCTGCAGCCCAGCTCCTCGCGGGGAAACCCGCGAGTTGCCGTATAACACCAATACTGCAGGATCTGCACTGGCTGCCAATTGAATACCGGATCACCTTCAAGGTGTTAGTTCTTACTTTTAAGGCCTTATATGGTCTGGGGCCAGTGTACCTACAGGATCGCCTGATTCCATATAACCCTCTGAGATCACTACGCTCAGAAGACCAGAATCTTCTAAACCAGGGCTGTCCAACTTCTACCGGACCTGTGGCCGGAATTCCGGTTACTGATGACCTGGGGGGCCGAAGGGTCTGCCTCCGCCCCCGGCTCCGCCCCCTCCCTGGCTCCACCCCTGCCCCGCCCCCTCCCCGGCTCCACTCCCTCCCCGCCTTGGAGGTGTCTGTGGACGACACCGAGGCTTTGACTTGGAGATAGAGATGAACACCAAAATACCAGTCTCAAGTCCCAGTCCCTGCTTTGAACTGGATTATATTGCAGTGTGGACTCAGGGCCCTTCACACAGCCATATAACCCAGAATATCCAGGCAGGAAACCCCACAAAACCTGCTTTGAACTGGATTATATTGCAGTGTGGACTCAGGGCCCTTCCACACAGCCATATAACCCAGAATACCTGCTTTGAACTGGATTATCAGAGTCCACACTCATATAATCTGGTTTAAAGCAAATAACATGGGATTTTATTCAGATGTGTGGAAAGGAAGTCAAATAAGAAGCCAGGGCCCTTCCACACAGGCCTATAACCCTGAATGATAAGGCATAATATTCATTCTGCCTCTGCTAATAATAATAATAATAATAATAATAATAACAACAACAACAGGTTCCTGGAGTAGGAGACCTCCAAGGGCCATCCAGGGCCATCCAGTCCAATCTCCTTCTGCCATAAGCGGAAAATACAATCAAAGCATTCCTCACAGATGACCATTCAGCCTATGATGATGATGATGATAATAATAATAACAACAATGGGTTCCTAAGAGACCTCCAAGGGCCATCCAGTCAAATCTCCTTCTGCTATAAGGGGAAAACACAATCAAAGCATTCCTCACAGATGGCCATTCAGCCTCTGATGATGATAATAATAATAATAATAATTACAATGGGTTCCTAGAATAGGAGACCTCCAAGGGCCATCCAGTCCTACCTCCTTCTGCCATAAGGGGAAAACACAATCAAAGCATTCCTCAGCCATGTTGAATCAAACTTGGCAGACTAAACTCTCATGAGAGCAACAGAAAGTACTGAACCTTGAGTTTGGGAGTTGTAGTTCTCCTCCATCCAGAGAGCACTGTGGATTCAAATAATGATGGATCAGGACCAAACTTGGTACGAATCCTCAGAAGAGGAGGAAGCCGGAAAGGAATGGATGAGCACCCCCCCGCGCGCTCTGAACTCGGCCCCGCCCCTTTTTGCTCTGGCCACGCCCCCTCTCGCTTGGTGCACTCTCTCCTTTCCTCTTTCATTCAGGTGGTGGAAGGGGGAAGGAATGAAAAGGGGAAAGAGAGAGGGAAGGAGGGAGGGAGAGAGAGGGGGGGAGGGAAGTAGGAGGAGGAGGAAGGGAGCCTGCTCCTCCTCCCTGCTCCGCCCCTCACCCCCCCTGCCACGAAAAAAATATTCAAAAAAATATTCAAAAAAATAATAATTTTTTTTTAAAATCTTAAAAAACAGATATCTTGCAGGAGGGTAGGGGGCCGTGGGGAAAGGGCTGGGGGCCGTATACGGCCCGCGGGCCGCCA
Source organism: Anolis apletophallus (assembly GCA_030556195.1). Taxonomy (NCBI): domain Eukaryota; kingdom Metazoa; phylum Chordata; class Lepidosauria; order Squamata; family Anolidae; genus Anolis; species Anolis apletophallus. The sequence goes on along the minus strand of JARBWK010000014.1, from coordinate 39,737,390 downwards.
GTTGGGCAGCCCTGTTCTAGACATCCCCAGCGTGAAATCTTTCTATCTGACATCAACTAGGCGAAGGGCCTTTTCTATCATTGCCCTGGTGTTACGTAATGCTCTGCCACCAGAGATGCGGGCTCTGCGAAATTTAAACACCTTCCGCAGAGCATGCAAGACACATCTTTTCAGGCAGGCTTTTGAATGCTTGTGACTTTTTAACCATGTTTTACTTGTATTTTATCTATTGTATCTGTATAATTATGTTGTAAACCACCCCGAGCCTTTTGGGAGTGGCGGTGTATAAGTCCAATAAATAAATAAACAAACAAACTATATATCGGACTCTGTGTATGTGCGCTCAAGATGGCTGGTGCTCTGACTAATGATAAAGGATTGCTGAGTATATGGAAACAGTGGGATTTTGGAAGAAGGGAAATTGTCCGGCAGAGAAGAGTGAGGGGATTGAGACAGAATTAAAACAAACAGGAAAGGAAAAAATGGGACAAATTGATTTGCGATGGATCTTTTTAATTGAGAGGAGCAAACTAGTCAGTCGTTCTTCTGATAAAATGTGTATTTGGGGAAAATGGAAGGAAAAAAGAAGAGGGGCCAACCAAGGGCAAGATGGATGGATGGCATCCTTGAAGTAACTGGCTTGACCTTGAAGGAGCTGGGGAAGGTGACGGCCAACAGGGATCTCTGGCGTGGGCTGGACTATGAGGTCACGAAGAGTCGGAAGCGACTGAATGAATGAACAACAACATGTGGGATCCAAGATACACGTTGGATTTGAGATATCAGAAACAATTGGCTGGGGAACAAAGATGCTATACAGAAATCCGTCCTGAAGGCCATTTCCTTTCTGTGATGGTGCCTTGCTGCAGACTAAGGGGAAAACCCAAATATGGACCATATCAGATAAGAAAACAAGCCTGACCAGAAGTGCAAAAGTCCTAACTACTGGTTTGGAGGACTAGTCCAGATATTTATTTATTTATTTATTTATTATTCGTTCTTATATACCACTCCTTCCAGCGGGCTCGGGGCGGTTTACATAAAAACATATAGCATAATCACAGATTCATTAATACAGCAATAATAAAAACATAACTACACTTAAAACAAGCATCTACATAGCATCTACAGTTAAATTCTAAGAAGCACTAACTCAAGGGCCAGCAAGGTTGAAGGCTTGCCTAAACAGAGCTGTCCGAAATGGGCCCAGCTCCTTAATAGCTCGGACCTCATCCAGCATGGAATTCCATGAGGATGGTGCTGCCACAAAGAAGGCTCTCGATCGTGTCGTCGACAGCCGACAGAACTGGATCGAGGGAACTACTAGGAGGTTCTGTTCTTCTGAACGCAGTGATCTCGGGGGGACATATGGGGTAAGGCGGTCCCTCAGGTACACCGGCCCTAGACCATACAAGGCCATAAAGGTCAGAACCAGCACCTTGAAAACAATCCGGTACTCGATTGGTAGCCAGTGCAGTTGCTGTAAAATCGGTGTAATATGCTCTCGTACCGATGCTCCCACCAGTAGTCGAGCCGCAGCATTCTGCACAAGCTTGAGTTTCCGGATTGCTGTCAAGGGAAGGCCAATGTAGAGGGCGTTACAGTAATCCAGCCTCAAGATGACCGTCACCTGGATCACTGTAGCCAGGTTGCCTCTGGATAAGTAGGGAGCCAGCCGCCTAGCCTGTCGCAGGTGGAAGAATGCGGTCTTGCATACCATGGAGATTTGCAGCTCCATCGATAGCAACGAGTCCAAGTGGACGCCCAGGCTCTTTACAGAGGACGACGGGCTTAAAGGCTCACCGTCCAGGGTAGGTAGCTTGCATCCACTCAATCCAGGGCGACCCAGCCATAGGATCTCCGTCTTCACCTTCAACCGGCTAGCCCGCAGCCATCCAGTCACGGCTTCAAGGCATTGATGGAAACAATCGGGTACGGTCTCTGGCCTACCCATTTGTTGGAAGCACTTAAGAATGCCGACACATTCTGTGTTTTCCGTTTGTGTTTTGCATTAACCTCTTTCTATATGTTCTTTTCTTAAATATGTAGGCTCCCCTTTGTCTCAACGTGATGGATTACATATTTCTCTAAACACTAGGAATTGTGGTGAAGATACTTTTGTTCATCAGATAAAAGGGGGGGGGGAACAGTTTGGGCGTAAGAAGGTTCAAGATAAAAAATCCATGAATGCATTAGAACAGGTGGGTTTATTAGCAATCATATCTACTGTGTTTGGAATGAAAACCAAGCAGGACATTGCGATTAAGACTAGTAGTCGTAGTAGTCGTAGTAACAGTAGTATTCATATCCTGCATTATCTCTTCCAAAGGAGACTGAAAATCAGGATGGATGCACTATTCTTCCACAGATAGAGAATGGGAATCAGTATCCTCGTCTGGATTCACAGGGTCACCTGAGGGAAGAATGGGTAATTGTTCACAGTTACATCTGAAGGTGAGGCATAGAGCGAGAGCATTGCAGTAACTGGCTTAAAGCGGTAATTATTAGTCACGTGGGGGTTGAAAGCATCCTAGGACGCTGATTTTACCCTGTCAGATGAGTTCGTAAGTATGCATAATATTATGCAACGTAGGCCATGATAGAGACCTTTAGCCATTAACCACAAAACCTGGGGATGATTTATTTTTGTCTTACCTTTACACGTGGTAAAAGCATTCATCCCATGTTATAAAGTTATTTTCATTGCCTCCGCAGCCACCATAACGGAATTCCTCACATTTCTTACTTTCCATGTTAAAGTAAAAACGAGGAAACACTCCTCTACAAAGTCCAACGTTTCTTGGAAGTGAGCATATCAACCGGTCTAGAAAGCAGAGAAAGGAAAGCCACAACTTGTACAAGTTCAACAGTAGATTATAGCACTACAAATCTGCATCTCACGAGAAGAGGAAAGAGGAAAGGAATATGACAGCACCTTCAAGTCTAAATAATTTATTTCCATGTACCGTATATTCCGGAATACAAGGCGACTGGGGATATAAGACGACCCCCCAAGATTTCAAGATAAAATACAGAGTTAGGGATATACTTGGCGTTTAAGACTACACCTTCTTCCAAGAATATGCCCCCCCTGCTTTCCATTCAAGGTCCTCCTCGCCCTCACCGCTTACCTTCTTCGAAGGCCACATGACTTGCCTAGGCCCAAGGAAGTGCCTCCGGACACTGACTCCTAGCAGCGCTGGGTGATGGGGTGCTTTGGAAGTGCTCCCAGAGGCATGACTCCATGACTACTTCTCCCAGCATGCCTCTGGGAGCACATTCAAGGCACGCCGTCGCCCAGCACTGCTAGGAGGCAATGTTCGGAGGCCCAAGGAAGTGCCTCTGGACGGCGACTCCTAGCAGCGCTGGGGGATGGCATGTCTTGGAAATGCTCCCAGAGGGACTCCTACTTCTGCCAGCATGCCTCTGGGAGCACATCCAAGGCACGCCGTCCCCCAGCGCTGCTAGGAGTTGGCGTCTGGAGGCATTTCCTTGGGCCTAGGCAAGCCTTCAGAGGAGGTAAGTGGCGAGGGCAGAGGAGGTCCTTGAAAGAAAAGCGGCGGGGGCTGCTGGGAAAGCGCCAGCGGCCATTACCCCCAGCCGGTCTCCGTAGCAATGCGGGCTGCTACTCCTCTCCCCATGCCCTCCCTCCACCCTCCTCCTCCTCAAGCCGCGCCACTAAGGGCAATTTTTTTGTTTTTCTTTAACTTATTATTTTATGGAATTTGGAGTTTTAGTTTGACAAGGTCTTTACTCTACTCTGCCAAAGAGCCCTGGTGCTCACTAAAACTACAAATCTAAGGACTTCTTAGTACTAAACCATGGCAGTCAAAGTTGTGTCTCAGGGGTGGGCAATTACCGGCTCTCTTAGTGTTTTGGACTTCAACTCCCAGAAATCCCAGCCAGTTTACCAGCTGTTAGGATTTCTGGGAGTTGAAGTCCAAAACACCTGGAGGGCCAGTAATTGCCCACCCCTGGATGCATTAATTCTACAGTGTACATGAACCGTTGAAGATGGTGTTTTCCATTTGTGCAATGCTAGCATCTATACATTATGAACTGAAGATTCCAGCTAGGTTTATGAGGCTCCTGCAATGGCCTTAATCCTAATATAACATATGTTTGAAGTTTATCTACTGATGAACAGGAAACCTATTCAAGGGTAGTTGCGTTGGCCATCTTCTGCGTAAATCTGAGACCTTTTCTATGATTACAGAAGAATTCATTCTTGCTAGTAGAGTAGAAGAGGGAATTTCATCAGGTTCCATATGTCACATAATCCAGGAAGTAGTGATGCCGTAATAGGTGTTCTTCCATGTCTTTTACGTTGATGTCTCTTTGTATGTATTTGTTATGTTTCATTGTCTGTTTCTTATATAGCCTGTCGACTTATTCAATACACTTTCCCCATAATTTCTTACCCCAACAGCTTTTCCACAGATGCCAACAAGATACATGGGAATAATAATAGTACCTTTATTTTTGTACCCCGCCTCCATCTCCCCAAAGGGATTCATGTGCCCAAAACAACACATGAAATAAACACACACACAATACAATAAAAGATAAAACCAATAGCATATAAAACAATAATTCAAGCTCAAAACAGTACAGCTATGGTGAGAACTGTCGTAAAACATGGCCAACCCTATAATATGGGGAATGTGGATTTGGTTTCACAGGTCAGAGCTGAATGACAACCCATTTTTGCCATCAACCGAGTACAATATTCCATTCCCCCTTTTCTATTCCATTCTCAGCTTTTTTGCAAGGGACAAATGCCAAACAGAGGCATTCAAAGCTAACAAAAATGGTGCTCTTACCATCATCGGCATACAATGGTCCAAACCAGAGGACCAGAAATCCCATAGGAAGGAGGACGGAGTGGACAATATGATTATACAACATGCTGGCTGTTTGATGTGAATGCCAAATGTTGAATAAAGCTACTTTTTAAAGGCCTACACAGGGAAATGTAGGTAAAACAATTAGTCAATTAGTAAGGACATTGTGGAGTTGGTCTGTTTACTTCAGAGTCACTCCCTGTTCTGCAATAAATGCTATTCCATTCAAACTTGGGTTAAATTGGAGCCATAAAGCCAATGAGCATCATCTGGACACAACCAGGAAGAGATTAATTCCCGTGATATGACATTGATACAAGCATTATATTTTGCCATGCATATAGGCATAACCAGGCCTGCAGGGGTTCAAACCACTCCCAACTTTTTCATTTTAACATACTTGGTTTACTTGTGAATTTTAACTTCTTAACCAAATCCCCATGCTAAGAAGCAAAAATGAAGAGTTCCTCCAGAACTGCAATCACTATCTCCACCAAATGTTGACAATCTATTCACATTGTCATTATCTACTTTTCCACCAATTGACATTACAATAGCAGCGACCCTCATCCAATGACTGATGAAGACCAAACTTGGCACACGTAACCCCCATGACCCTCTTTAAATCCTGGTGAGGTTTGGGGGAGGATGGACAATGGATGATGGGATTTGTAGTACTTTTCCACCCTTCGATTCCCACAGACCACTGTGGCCCCCAACAAAGACTGATCAAGACCAAACTGTGCACACAGAGCCCCCATGACCCAATCTACATCCTACTGCTGTTTGGATGAGGGTGGACCATGGATGATGGGACTTGAAGTACCTCCACTCACATCCCGAAACTGCTGCGACCCTCATCCAATGACTGATCAAGACCAAACTGTGTACACATAGCTCCCATGACCCACTCTACATCCTGGTGCAGTTTTGTGGAGGATGGGCCACGGATGATGGGACTTGAAGTACCTCCACTCACTTCCCGAGACCGCTGAAAGCCTCATCGAATGACTGATCAAGACCAAACTTGGCACACAGAGCCCCATGAACCACTCTACATCCTGATGCAGTTTCAAGGAGGAGGGACCACGGACGATGGGACTTGAAGTACCTCCACTCACTTCATGAGACCGCTGCGACACTTAATCCAATGACTGATCAAGACCAACCTTGGCACACAGAGCCCCATGACCCACTCTACATCCTGGTGCAGTTTCAAGGAGGAGGGACCACGGATGATGGGACTTGAAGTACCTTCACTCACTTTCAGAGTTCACTGTGACCCTCATCCCATGACTGATCAAGACCAACCTTGGCACACAATGCCCTTCTCAATAACCCAGTTACCGCCGGGTCCCCAAGCTAGTATATAATAAAAGTGAACATGTGTATGTATGTGTGTGGCTGGGGTGCCCACTTCCACAGACAAACTTCCACTTCCACAAACAGCTTTAGGCCCCAGTGCTTAGTAGCCACTAGGCCCGTTAAATCCTGCTTCTAAATGTTTCTGAAGTACTTACAAAACTAAAATTCTGGGGGTGAACACTAGGTGGCGCTGGTACTTTGCTTCTAGAGTGTTGATAAAGTTATGGTGGTAAACATCTCACCACCAGAACTTTAGTAACACTGTAGAAGCAACGCACCAGCGCCACCTAGTGTTCACCACCAGAATTTTAGTTTTGTAAGTACTTTGGAAACATTTAGAAGCATGATTTAACAGGCCTAGTAGCCACCTAAAGCCCTCCCTCCAATGACAATTCAGGTTATAGCGAGCACCATGAACATGTAGCCCAACCCCTCCCAATGTCCTCCCCAAACACCATACTGCCCACCACCCACAGAATGCTTTCATTCGGGGACAATTTCATCCTAGATTTTATGTGTTTCCTCCCAGTGTTTCTTACTCTCTCCATTGATGTGGAATTTGCATGATTTCACCCACTGCCTCTCCCTTAACCCTTTCTTACTCTGCTCAACAAACAGAGCAGAACTAATCAGCAACTCGACATGCTGGAGGTGGTTGGGAGATTGGCTCCACCTGATGGAAGTTGTAATTCACCCAGCGTCAAGTAAGAGCACTGTGACTCCCACTGACAATAGTCCTGGACCACATTTGGCACACAGAACTCCCATGACCAATGAAAAATACTGGAGAGGTTTGGGGGGAAGTTTTGGAGCCCCTGGTGGCGCAGCGAGTTAAACCACTGAGCTGCTGAACTTGCTGATTGAAAGGTCACAGGTTTGAATTCGTGGAGCAGCGTGAGCTCCACTATTAGCCCCAGCTTCTGCCAACCTAGCAGTACGAAAACATATAAATGTGAATGGATCAATAGGCACTGCTCCGGTGGGAAGGTAACGGCGCTCCATGCAGTCATGTTGGCCACATGACCTTGGAGGTGTCTATGGACAATGCCGGCTCTTTAGCTTAGAAATGGAGATGAGCACCACTGGACTTAATGTCAGGAGAAAACCTTTACCCTGGGAGGGGGGGGGGTTACCTTTAATTTACAGCCATTGTAGATACTGAGATTTGTAGTTCATCTGCAATCAAAGATCACTCTGCACCCCATTGATGATGCATCTAGAGCAAACGTGCCCAACATGACAAACATTGATGGAATTTCACAGGGTTAACCTAGCATGATGTGAGTTGTAATGATTTTTATACTGATCTCTTCTCCAAAATGCTAACGTATATTGATTTGGTTTTATTCCTTTTTCTTTGACAAATATATATTCTACGAATTCACCCCATATTGCCAGCGTATTGTTTATTGTGATGTCCCATGCCTCCTTGTACCAGTCATCAATTTCATATTCATAATTTTCTTTCCATGTTTTGGCTATAATGAATCTTAGAGCAGTGTATTATTAATTATCTCTTTTTCTGTTTTATATCTCCAAAATTTAGAAGACGTGCTATTTTTCCAATTTTTTTTGCAGATTAATGGACAATATGTCATTAATTTAAACAAATACTTTTTCCCAACCCAATAAGAATCATCTGTAGTGAAAACCTGCTCACAGGCCTCTATATCAGGGGTGCCCACACTTATTCAGCACACAAGCTACTTATAATAAAACCAAGTCAGAAAGATCTACCTACCTCCTCAAGGCTAGAGAGGGAAGGGGTGGGGCGGGACTTGGTGCAGCCTGGCTCTACCCCCTCTGCCTTCAGCTCTACCAGCAGCTTCTACAGGATTGAGGATGGCAATGCCAAGACAGCCTTGTGCTACGTATGCCACCACTGGCTTGGCATTGCCATCCTCAAAGCCTGGAGAAGCTGCAGGTAAAGGCTTTGGAGCTCCCAGCAGCAGACTGGGGGCTGGCTTGGCACTGCCAGGGAGAGCTGCGCGCCAAGCCCCGCCCCCTCCCCTCTGGCTTTGGAGCTCCCAGCAGCTTCTCCAGGCTTTTCCAGTGGTGACATAACTAGCACAAGGCTGGCTTGGCACTGCCATCCTCAAGCCTGGAGAAGCTTCTGGGAGTGCCGAAGCCAGGGGAGGGGGCGGGGTTGGCGCGGCCTGGCTCCGCCCCACTCTGGGATCGACCTCCTTCGGTCCCGGAATCGACTGGTCGATCGTGATCGACTTCCTGGGCAGACCTGCTCTATATCAAGAGGCTGCAGAACCCACTACCTTCAGGGCATTACTCCTGAAACAGCTGCCTTGTTGGAAAACTATTACAGACTCCACAACGAAGACTCATTTAGTGAACAAACTCTTCAAGCAGCGCAGAGCATTTTGTCCTCCATCTCTGAAGCCAAGAAAGAATAGTGGATGAAGCTGATAACAGAAGTCGACATGGGCAGGAGCAGCCAGAAGGCATGGAGGCTGCTAAGATGGTTGAGCAATGACCCCATTGCTAATACCCATGCCAACATAAAAACAGATCAGATAGCACACCAGCTCTTGGAGAATGGGAAACCCAACCTTGCCACTAAAGTAGGAAAGAAACCAATAGTCAGACAACCAGATATTGATAACAACAACCTTCATGAACCCTTTACATGGCTCTCAATAAATGCTAAAAAAAATTTATTTATTTATTTATTTCATGATATTTATATGCCGCCCTTCTCAACCCCAAACCCCAAAGGGGACTCAGAGCAGCAAAGCAGGTGGCCTGGATGATCTACGGATGGAACAAATTAAGACCTTTGGTCCAAAAGCAAGGTGCTGGCTGCTGGAGCTGATGAACAACTGCACTGCATCCGGTCAGATCCCCAAAATCTGGAGGAAAGCAAGAGTCATACCATCTTGGTACCAGGCAAAGACCACAATGATCCAAAAAGCTATATACCAATCTCCTTGTTATGCCATCTTTACAAAGTTCTGGAGAGACTTATTTTGCATAGAATTATGGAAAAAATAGACCCATGTCTGATTCGTTCAGGAAAGGCAAAAGCTGCACATCAGAAGTGCTGAATTATTTATTATCTTTATTTTTATGCTGGGTTTTTATGTATTTCAATATGTTGTTCTAGTTGTTTTTAAATTGTATAGCATTTTTGCTGTTATGCCGGTTTGAGTCCCTCGATAGAGGTGAGAAGGTCGGGGTATAAAAGTTTTAAATAAATAAATTTCTACCCGCCCTTCTCCCACAAGGGGACTCAGGGCAGCTTCACATGTGCATCAATGAGGCTATACAAATATATATTCAGTAATGTTGCACCACAGATCGCGGACAGCCCCCCTAGATCACACGCACCAGGCAGATGCAAGTAATATGTCTTGATTTAGAATAAGAAATAGTCCAAAAGTAGAAAGATGCAAGGCAAGTCGAATAAATCCAAAGTTAGTCCAAGAAAGTTCTGTAGCTGGCAAGTCAAACTGACTATAATCCCAAGGAACAAGGTACGATGACAAGGCAAACCGCTCCTGCGGTCAAACGGAAAACTTAAAAGAGTCTTGAGCATGAGTCCATCCAAGCTGAACGTAGCTTCAGGTCTGGCCAAAACCCTCCCAGACCGGTCTAATAAAAGAATCCATTTTCTATGTGACCAACGCACCCCCTTTCTCAAACTCCAATCTCTCCGGGAGGATCGGATGCTGGCCCTCCTGTCAATTTCCTCCTCATTAGCGGCCCCAGGTGCATCGCTATCAATCTGGGAAACTCGATCCTCCCTATCCTCGGAATGCTCGCCCGGCGAGGGAGTGAAGAAGTTCTCGTGAGAATCAAGGTCGCTGGGCCTCTCACTGTCGAATTCAGAACTAACTTCCATGGAGTCATCGTTATCCCCATCTTCATGCCCATATCCATGTAACCATCCATCAGCCCAGGCTAAATCTTCATCTGCAGTCTCGTACCCATCTGGCCACCCATCGTCCCTGTTCTGACCCTGAGCAGCTGGGACCCCCGGGGCAGTTGGAACCCCCAGTGTCTGTCTAAGGCCACTAGGCTGGAACACCACAAGTAATACACCTCAGAAATTAGGTCTTATGTACAGTATAAAAATACAGAGAATAAATGTTGGAAATGTGAAGCACAAAACGGGACATACTTTCACATGTGGTGGACTTGCCCAAAAGCAAAGAAGTATTGGAAATCAATACAGGACAGTATTCAAAAAATTCTCCATATTGCAATAGAATTAAAAGCAGAACATTTCCTACTAGGAATAACAGACGAAGAAGTAATACCAGATAAAAATGTGGAGAAATTGTTTACATATATGTCCACACAGCAGCGAGAATAGTCTATGCAAGGAAATGGGAAGCCAAAGAAATACCAACAATGGAAGAATGGGAGAATAAACTTTGCAAAATAATGGACATGGATACGCTTGCCCTCTATTTGAAAGAATCAGAGGGGAAGGCTCTAAAAGAAACAGACTGGACATTATTTAAAGAATATATGGAAACCCGACAGAATCCCAAAGAAAGATCTACGGAATAACTAAAGGAATATAAACAATAAGAAGAAGAAAATGTAAGAAAGATTTATTTATTTATTATTTCATACTTATCTGCCCCCCAACAGCTCGGGGCGGCTCACAAGAATGCATAAAACACAGTTAGCAACATATCATAAAACTACAGTAAAACACCATTAAAGTAAAACTACAATTAAAACAGCAGATAAAATCACAATGGGCCGCAGATTAGGCAGTTGCGGCGGCGAATGGATAGTGCAAGATGGCAGCGTAGAAGGGAGACTGTAATTTTGCCAACTCCGAAGGCCTGCTGAAACAGCAGAGTCTTAACTGCCTTCCTAAATGGAAGAAGGCTCCAGGTGGCTCGGATGCCGGCGGGCAGTGCGTTCCACAGTGTTGGAGCTACCACCGAGAAAGCCCGCCGGCGGGTTGTAGACAGATGACACGTCTTCACATTTGGAACGACCAGAAGTGATAAATAACAAACAAACTATACATATATGATTATATATGGACATTATTAGACTGAAATAGTAATTTTGTGAATAACCACCAAAGAAAGAAGATGGAAGCCAACAAGACTCCCCTTTCTATCTTTTTCTCACGATCCACCCGACGTACCTTCCTATATTCCCAGACAACCCTAATCCCAATGCTCACTCTTCTTTTCCCTTCCGAATACCCTTTCTTTCCTCCCCAGATACCTGAATTTTCCCTTTACCTAAACCATTTTTCTCACTTTTTATTAAAATGCTGTATAAAACTCTAATAAAAATTATTTTTTTAAAAAAACCAATATATTCAGTAAAACCAATTGATACAATAAAACATTATAAAATCATCAATAAAAGATTCTTTAGCATTCAAATTAAGATACCGCTAAACCAGAGTCCAGCCAAATAATTCCAATATAGGTCACGTCATAACATACAAGTCCAGCTGCCATAATACAATGATCAATACCTTTAATTAAACGCCTGGGCCCACAGTCAGATCGTTAATTGTCTCCTAAAGGACAGGAGGGAGGTGGCCAACCTGATGTCTTTAGGGAGGGAGTTCCACAGACGGGGGGCCACTCCTGAGAAGGCCCTGCCTCTCATCCCCACCAACCGCATTTGTAAGAGTGGTGGGATCGAGAGCAGGGCCTCTCCTGAAGATTTTAAGCTACATGATGGTTCATAGCAGGAGATACGTTCGGACGGGTAAACTGAACCAGAACCATTTAGGGATTTAAAGGTTAATACCGGCACTTTGAACCTGACTCAGCACATAGAAGATGGCTTTGAAAGGCAGCAGATCACAGGAGCTGTCTTCATAGACCTCTCAGCGGCTTATGATACTGTAAGCCACCACCTCCTCCTGAGAAAAATGTATAATATCACAAAGGATTACTACCTCGCCCGCTTCAAAGGAAATCTGCTACAAAGCAGGAGCTTTTTTGTTGAGTTCTAGGGCCAAAGAAGAAGATGGCGAAAACAGAAGAACAGCCTGTCTCAGGGGAGCATGCTTGCTCCATCAATGTTCAACATTTACACAAATGACCAGCCATTGCCAGAAGGGACAGAGAGTTTCATCTATGCTGATGATCATGCCATTACCGCTCAAGCAGGGAGCTTTGAAATGGTTGAACAAAAGCTCTCCGAAGCTCTAAATGCTCTTACTGCCTATTACAGGGAAAACCAGCTGATTCCTAATCCATCTAAAACACAGACATGTGCTTTTCATCTTAAGAACAGACAAGCATCTTGAGCTCTCAGGATGATCTGGGAAGGAATCCCACTGGAGCATTGCAGCACACCCACATACCTGGGAGTCACTCTGGACCATGCTCTGACCTACAAGAAGCACTGTCTAAATATCAAGCAAAAAGTGGGCGCTAGAAACAATATCATACGAAAGCTGAGTGGCATAACCTGGCGATCACAACCAGATACAGTGAAGACATCTGCCCTTGTGCTATGCTACTCTGTTGCTGAGTATGCATGCCCAATGTGGAACATATACCAAGCAAAAACAGCACTGTGGTATCAATAAGTCAATTGACGTTGTATTATCATAAGTACTCCTGCTAAGATATGTATGATAGCATATCATGCATTCATTTAGGCATCAAAAAGTCCAATGTTCAAAGTAAATATTATCAGTATCTCTGTACTCACGACCAATATAAACAATTCTCAGTTCATAAATCCGTTTGTTGCCGTGAGGTGGAAAAAGTCTGGATTATCCAGTGCAGGAGTGTGGAGACAATATGAGCATCCGAAAGTTCAACGATTGAGGAGTATTCTCAGTAAGGGTTTCAAAGTATCATTCATTTTAATGTAAGCACAAACATAATAATCCGTAAGGTGGAAACGCCAAATATCTGGTTGTAAAGGAGGCGGGTTGATGGAAGACCCAGGATCCCGCTCCGTTTCGCAGCGTAGAGCTTTTATCAAAACCCAAATTAATCACATATCATAGTAGGGCGTTCAGAAATCATTTACAATGACGTGACACTCACGGACCAGACTCCATGTAGAGTAAGGCGCCTTGCCGTTTTTTCAGTGTGGAACACATCTCATCACGCTAAAAAAGTGGATGGATGTGGTTCTTAATGAGACATGCCTCATTATCACGGGGCATCTACGCCCTACACCACTGGAGAAATTACACTGTTTTTGCACCACCTGACATCCGCCGGGGAGTAGCAACCAATAATGAAAGGACCAAGGTAGTGACATCTCTGGCTCATCCTGTTTGGGTATCAGCCAGCACCCCAATGACTTAAATCAAGAAATAGTTTTCTAAGATCTACAGCAGGGGTGCTCACACTTTTTCAGCTTGGGAGCTACTGATTAAAAAACCAAGTCCCAAAGATCACCTACCCAGAAATGTAAAACCTATAACTATTTTCTTATTTATTTATTTATTTATATTTATTATTCATTTTTATGTACCGCTCCTTCCAGCAGGCTCGGGGCAGTTTACATAAAATGAAGTTATAAAACATCAACATTTCAATTTAATAACAACAATATAAAACAGAGCATTAAAATACATCCAACCACCCCATTTCTCCCACACTGCCATATTATCACACATATTATCAGCCAGAAAGTAAGAAGAGAGGCTGTTGAACTGCAAGGCCATTTAATACTCAGCAAGGTAAACAAAGGGGCATGCAAAAATACATCCAACCACCCCATTTCTCCCACATTTCCATATTCCCCAACATATATTTCTCAAGGAACAAAGCAAGCAGAGAGGCTTTGGAGCTAAAAGGCCATTTTTAAACATTAAAAATAAACAAAGAGACATGCACAGAACAATCAAGCACCCACCCCAAAGTAAAAAGACCGACCTTTGAGGTGCGGTAAGGAAATGACCCCAAAGCGTCCTCTTTCTTCTCCTCCATCGTTGCTCCTATTTCCACGCCGCCAGCATGCGTGCCGCCTCCAAGAGCTCACGAGAAGTCAGAGGGGCAGAATGGGCGCTTCTGCGCATGCGCGGGGGGCCAGCCATGCATCGCGTCATTCAGGCCCGCCCCCTTTGGTCTCCTACGACTCTGAGTGGCTGGTGAAGGATGGAGGGAGGAGGAGGAATCCAAAAGAGGGGGCCCATTCTGTCTCTTGGACTCTGGAGCTTTTGGAGGCGGCGCGCGAGCAGGGAGGAGCAACGACAGAGGACTTCCTTGCAGCATGCAGGGGCGCGTGAAGAGGACCAACTGCAAAAAAAAAACCTGGTCAGGGGCCTGAAGATCACCAGGATGAGGCCTGAAGATCACCCTGGTGATCCCGATCACCATTCTGAGCACCCCTGATCTACAGAGACCCTTGCAGGGACACCTCAGCAAGCGAGAGTCCAAAAGTGGCAGGCTCAAACCCAGAACCTCAATCAATGGCTGATACCAAATGAGACACTCCCTCCTGGGCACACAGAAAACTGGGAGAATTGGAAGGCGGTGAACAGACTGCGCTCTGGCACCACGAGATGCAGAGCCAACCTTAAGAAATGGGGCCACAAAGTGGAATCCACGACATGCAAGTGTGGAGAAGAGCAAACCACAGACTATCTACTGCAATGTAACCTGAGCCCTGCCACATCCACAATGGAGGACCTTCTTATAGCAACACCAGAGGCACTCCAAGTGGCCAGCTACTGATCAAAAGACATTTAACAGAATACGAAGTCTGCAAACTTTGTGTTTTGTTTGTTTGGTTGATTGATTTTAATGTAATACAACTGTTTTGGTTCGCTCCTGACACAATAAATAAATAAAATCTGTAGGAAAATAATGACAAAATCTAACCTACCTTAGTGGAATATTCTTTGGGGCATCCCATGTTGACATCAATGCCAGCCACATCATTTTCTCTGAAATGCAGGAAAATTACAAAAATATACCCCACAGGAACAAAGCCATTTAGTTACTTCAAAAGTTTATGCCAAGCTTTTAAGCAATTGATCGAGGGATGATAGCATTTTCTCCGGATAAGACAGTATATTATCAGGATTTATGATGGGACTAACTCACCATGGTGGGAGTTGCAATTCATCCAGCAGCTGGAGAGCATACTGAACTCCACTGATGCTGTATCTAGAGCAGGGGTGGGCAATTATTTTTTCCATGGGGCCACACGAGAACCAAAAAATATTATGGAGGGCTGCACCTAAAGGCTGAACTACATTCTACATAGTATCAATTGAATTTCTTTAATAATAATCCTAGGCAGAGAGTTCCACTGCTGAACAGCTCTCACAGTCAGGAAGTTCTTCCTAATGTTCAGGGGGAATCTCCTTTCTTGTAGTGTTTGAAGCCATTGTTCTGCGTCCTAGTCTCCAGGGCAGCAGGAAGGAAGCTTGCTTCCTCCTCCCTATGACTTCCTCTCAAGTATTTATACATGGCTATCATGTCTCCTCTCATCCTCCTCTTCTACAGGCTAAACATGCCCATCTTTTTAAGCCACTCCCCATTCCCACTTGCCTCAAACAGACAAGATATAAAAACAGTAAGCAGCCAGACTTTGAAGCTGCAAGGCCATTCAGTGCTTAATCAAGGTGGTCAGGGACTGGCAACATTCCCACTTGCCTCAAGCAGACAAGGGTTCTTTCTCCCACCCTGGACATTATTCCACAGATATAAAAACAGGCAGTGAGTAAGCACCATGAAAACAAAATAAAAAACACACCCTCAGCCTCCCCCGACCTTAGCAGCCTGGAGCAAGTCATCCCTAAAGGGGAAATGACTGAAAGAGGTAGAGAAGGAAGGAAGGAGAGAAGGAAAAAAAAGGGTAAGGAAGGAAGGAAATAGGGGGCAAAGGGAGGAGGGAAACAGGGAGAGAGAGGAGGGGGGAAGGAAAGGAAAGAGAGAAAGAAAGATGGAAGCAAAAAGTCAAGGAAAGAAGGAAAGAGGTAGGGAAGGAAGAAATGAGACAAAGAAGAAGATAAAGAAAGGGGGAATGAAGGAAAGAGGTACCGAAGGAAGAAGAGAAGGAAAGAAGAAAAGGGAGGGAAGGTGGAGGCGAGAGAAGGCTGGTGCACCCAGGGGGCGGAGACCAGGCCCTCTAGGTGCCTCCGTTTTCCCACACATCCATGCATGCTCGGGTGGAGGTGAGAAAACAGAGGCATCCAGGGGACGTGGCCTCCATCCATGGGTGCCCTCGGCCTTCTCTCACCTCCACCTGAGCTTGCGTGGGTGTGTGGGAAAAACAGAGGCACCCATGGACGGAGGCCAGCCAAGCAAGCTCGGGTGGAGGTGAGAGAAGGCCGAGCGTACCCATGGATGGAGGCCACGCCCCCTGGATGCCACGAGCTCGCGTGGGGGTGGGGAGGGGGAACAGAGGCATCCAGAGGGCGTGGCCTCTGTCCATGGGTGCCCTTGGCCTTCTCTCATCTCCACCCGAGTTTGCGTGGGTGTGTGGGAATAACGGAGGCACCCATGGACGGAGGCCAGCCCCTGGATGCCTCGATTTTTCCACACACCCACGCAAACTCGGGTGGAGATGAGAGAAGGCCAAGGGCACCCATGGACGGAGGCCACGCCCCCTGGATGCCTCCGTTCTCCCCCCATCCCCACGCGAGCTCGTGGCATCCAGGGGGCGTGGCCTCCGTCCATGGGTACGCTCGGCCTTCTCTCACCTCCACCCGAGCTTGCTTGGCTGGCCTCCGTCCATGGGTGCCTCTGTTTTTGGGTGGAGGTGAGAGAAGCCCGGAGGCACCCAGGGACAGGCTAAGGAAACGAGCAGGCTGGTAATGAAATAACATGCAAACAGCAGTGTGTGAAAACCCAATGGTAGTCAGACTGAATCTACTAGATGTCTGTAATGAACAACACAACCCAGAATTATGCAAAATATATCACTCTAAGGGACAGCCAGGCATTGAGGCCGGTAGGAAGAAGTCCACTCACTTTGCAGGAGAGAACAGAGGGTGAGTCTCTTCTTCCACGTGGCTTTGCCTCCGCAGGTCCTCCTCCTGACTACCCACATGTCTGTGGGAAAAGCAAGAGGAGGAGCCTACCAGGACTGGCATTTGGCTGGCTCAGGGGGTCGGGCCGGTCGGCAGCCATTCCTAATTCCTATTAGCCTTACGCGGGCCGGTCAGAATAGGCCGGCGGGCCGTGAAATGCCCAGCTCTGATCTAGAGCAAACTTGCCCAACATGATAAACTTTAAGTATTGATGGAGTTTCAGGGAGTTGATCTGGCATGATGTGAGTTGTAGTTCACCCACAATCTTATGCATTTTGTAAAATAAAAAAATGACTTCGTCTAATAACTCGGACAACGCCCGGTACCAGGCCCAGATCAGGCCCTTTTGGCGCCCTAGGCCAAAGGCTCTGCCCCCGCCCCTGCCTCCGCCTCCTCACCGGCACGAGGAGGAGGAAGTAAAGCCCCACCCCCGGAGCCGATGCGGGGCCTCCTCCCTCCCTCCCTAAGCCACTATGCTGGCCTGAGAAGCGGCCGAAATCGCGGCTTTAGGAGGGAGGAGCCGTGGGGAGGCCCCACGTCGGCTCTGTGGGTGGGGCTTTCCTTCCTCCTCCTCGCGCCAGCGAGGAGGCGGGGGCGGAGCCGGGGGTGGGGGCAGAGCCAAGGGGAGCAGAGCAAAGGAGGGGGGGGCGGCTGTGGAAGGAGCTTACGCCGGCACCCGCATGCGCCCTTAAAAAAAATTATTTTTTTTAAACTTGGGGGGCGGACCTGCTGCCCCCCCAAAGGTGCCGCCCTAGGCCATGGCCTACGGTGGCCTCATGGGTAATCCGGGCCTGCCCGGTACCCAAGCTAGTTAATTTATAGCAGACAATATTTTACTCTTATCTACTGCTTTGCTTGATAAAGATACAAATAATACTATGAATAGTATCTGTTTTGCTCCTAATGAATTTCTGCGAATATCCTTCACAAGACTGTGCTTACGATGGAAGGGTATAACCAAGCAAATTTTCAGCAGGCCCTAAAGAAGAAGAAATAAAACAAAATAAACCTGGATGTACTTACACAAGTTTGGCTACTGCCAAGGCCCTCTCAGCATCCGCCGTCCCCTGAAAACATTAAGAAAAATAAGGTATAAACAATATGTTGTTTTTCCTTTTGATCTTTGCCTTTTCAGGTTTTGTGTTGCATGTACATCAATAAATAGGAAGTATGATCTAAAAAGAAACACTGAAACATACTAGAGAACTGTACTAAAGAAATAACTATGACAATTCTCAACATAAACATAGACACATAGACTAATGAGAAATGATATTTTGAAGCAACTAAATCATCTATAGCAGTGGTTGCCAAACCATTTGGGCCTACCGCCCCCTTTCCATAAAAACATTTACTCACCGCCCCCCCTAGATTTTTTTAAAATTTTAATAGCAATTAAACAGAAAGATATATGTATTAATATTTCTACCTTTTTCATAAAATATAATAAAGAAAGTTGTAAATTAGAAACATTGAAGTTTGAAATTATGATACTATTTATTGAACTTAGAATAGAAAGGTAATACAAAAAAAAAGTTTAAAAAACCAAAATCATCTTAATGAGAAGGATGAACCTGGCATGCAGCTACCAATCTAGTAATCCACGGCTCTATTTTCGTCAGCAGTAATCTCAAATCATCGCGATTGACTATTTTGCAATCGGTTTCTTTTTTTGTTAATAAATTGGTTACCGCACTGAATCCACGTTCTACTAAATATGTTGAAGGACATTATTATAATTGTTATAAGACTCAACCAGCTGGAAGGGAACCCCAGATGTATTATTATTATTATTACCCCTTGCTTGGCGAGAGGAGGAGGAGGGAGCAGGAGGAGGGAAGAAGAGAGAGAGACACACACAGAGATAGATGGGAGCCTGTCCACTGGCACACACCCCCCCCCCCACCGCCCCCTTACAGGGGTTCTCCTGGGCCTTCCAGCACCCCCTAGATCGCCCCACTGCCCACCAGGGGGTGGTACCGTCCATTTTGGGAACCACTGATCTATGGTATACAATTTGCATTAACGAATTCATTCTGTTCCAACACAGGAGAAAACCATGAAAATGAACACAATCTGGCTACCGGTATTAAAAATCCACCATAATCAAAAAGGTAAATAAAGAGCAACACTCAAAAAACAGGAGATTCCAGACAGGAATCAAGCATGATCAGCTAATACCTCCCAACAAAGGATACACCCAGGCAGCAACCAGCCAGGCTTTGAATCTGCAAGGCTATTCAACGTTAATCAAGGTGGCCAATTGCAACATTCACACCTGCCTCAAGCAGACAAGAGTTCTTTCTCCCACTCTGGACATTATTCCACAGATATATATACCCCATTTTCCTAGTTTCCATCAGATCTCATAACCTCTGAGGATGCCTGCCATAGATGTGGGCGAAACGTCGGGAGAGAATGCTTCTGGAACATGGAACATACAGCCTGGAAAAACTCACAGCAACCCAGTGATTACGGCCATCAAAGTCTTCAACAACACACCTTTCATTTGTTGATGGTCTCCCATCCAAGTACTAACCAGAAGTGACTTGGCTTAGTTTCCAAGATCAGACAAGATTAGGGTATCAAGACAAGATCAAGTCTCCAATTGCGCATAATATGCATCCTGTTTTCTTGGTAGGAAAGCAAGTGCTGGTTATTTCTTACCATCTGAAAGACAACACTGTCTTTTTCCCTTTCACAGGTCCTAAACACAACTCTTTCATTGGGAGCAACGAAGTCGACCGTTCCAAGCACTTCTGCAGGACGGAAAAGCAAAGAGGAAATGCATTAATGAAAGCGTGCGTGAACAAAAGTAATTCATATTTTCATTCACAAACTATATCAGTTCTAATATCTTTGAAATAAAAACGTTTTGTTGACAGAGATTTTTTAAAAATTAGACATTAGGTTCCCATTTTTCCAATTCAATTGGCACAATATTTGTTAGATTAGCACAGGGCTGCCCAACTGGCGGCCCGGGGGCCGTATACGGCCCCCGCCCCTTCCCTATGGCCCCCTAAGCTTTTTAATAAAAAAATAAAAATTGAAAAATAAAATAAATAATAAAAAATTGAAAAAATACCTACTTCTGGGTTTGGAGCAAGTATCGTGAGAATATGCAATCCACACGGGATTTCGCTGTCAACGCGAGATCACGCCAGCGTTGACAGCGAAATCCCGTGTGGATTGCATATTCTCGCGATACTCTTCGGCTACTCTACTACTGGATCGCTGAGGCCCACAGACGCGATTAGGACCTTCTTCGACTCAGTCGGTCGTCGCCTCTCTCGTCGTCCGGGTACTCCTGGATCCTGCGCGTTTGGAAAAGGTAGGCCGAAGCAGGGGGCTCCTCTTTCCCTCCCCCCATCTCCCCTCATGTATTACATATAAAATTAAATATATTTAAAGATGAAATAAGGGGAGATGGGATACATTAAAATAAGGGGAGAGGGGAGGATGGAATTAAATATATTTAATATTAAATAAAAATAAGGGGAGAGGGGAGGATGGAATTAAATATATTTAATATCAAATAAAAATAAGGGAAGAGGGGAGGATGGAATTAAATATATTTAA
Organism: Anolis apletophallus; assembly: GCA_030556195.1. Classification (NCBI taxonomy): domain Eukaryota; kingdom Metazoa; phylum Chordata; class Lepidosauria; order Squamata; family Anolidae; genus Anolis; species Anolis apletophallus. The sequence continues at coordinate 39,716,645 of JARBWK010000014.1, read as the reverse complement.
TATTAAATAAAAATAAGGGGTAGGGGCGGGGCGGGAGCCAGGGAAGAGGGCGGAGCCGGGGCCGGGAGGGGCAGAGCCAGGGGTGGGGGCGGAGCCGGGGGCAGACCCTTAGCCCCCCCCAGGTCATCAGTGACCGGAATTCAGGCCCCTGGGCCGGTAGAAGTTGGACAGCCCTGGATTAGCACAAGGGTACATTTTGGCACAATTAGATTTCAAAAAGAATAACTTGAACGATCTTTGGGACCAGTCTTGAATAGCTTGAGTTTCAGTCTTCAGGAAAGAGACATTAATACATTGCTTAATTTTTTTGCACTATATAATTTGAGAAGAATAGCCATAAATGGGGCCGCGGTGGTGCAGCGGGTTAAACCGCGAAGCTGCAGAACTTGCTGACCGGAAGGTCAATGGTTCAAATCTGCAGGATGGGATGAACTCCTGCTGTTAGCCCCAACTTCTGCCAACCTAGCAGTTCGAAAACATGGAAATGTGAGTAGATCAATAGGTACCGCTTCTGCAGGAAGGTAACAGCACCCCACGCAGTCATGCCAGCCACATGACCTTGGAGGCATCTATGGACGCTGGCTCTTCAGTTTAGAAATGGAGATGAGCACCAACCTCCAAAGTCGGACTCAACTAGACTTAATAGGGAAAGCTTTACTGGCCACTTATTGCTGCTATTGATAAGCCATTTAAAATCGTTTTCCCTGCCTACAAATAATAATAATAATAATAATAATAATATTAAATCCCAGTCCTAGACGCTTGGGAAGTGTTTGACTTGTGATTTTTTGATACGAAATCCAGCATATACACCTCGTTTGCTGTGACATACTGTTTTTGTGTGTCAGTAAAATAATAATAATCTTTATTTATACCCCGCCACCATTTCCCTGAAGGGGACTCAGGGCAGCTAACATGAGGCCAAGCCCAAAGATACAATACAGCAAAATAAAGTGCAAAATACAACAACAAAAATTACATCACAATAAAGTACATACAGTGGCAAAATAAAATAAACAAAGCGAAATAGCATAATAGAAAATTATGGTCAACTTTAGATTCGGTTTGGTTATTTGTGGTGCTGATTCAGTAAATTGCATTGGATAGACCACATCGGCTCTAGTTTCATATGCCATCCAGTAGTCGCCATTTGCTTGCCCACAGAAAACCGTATTTTAATAAGCTTCAGCACTATCAGAGGGTTTTGCAAGATCAGTCGCGCTTGCTGCAATGGTGTAGTAACTTACTTACTTACTTTACTTTATTTCTATTCCGCCCTTCTCACCCCGCAGGGGACTCAGGGCAGATTATAATGTACACATTACATTTAGACACACAAACACACAAGACAGAGGCAATTTAACATCTGGCCACCAGGGGAAGCTGTCGCACTCCTTTATTCCTCAGCATGTTTTCTGGAGCTCTTTTAATGGCCTCGTAAATCAGTTAAATTTAGCTTCCCCACTAAGTGGTACCTTTGATTTCCTACTTGACAGATGCAACTGTCTTTCGGGTTGCAAAGGTCGACAACAGGCTACACAATAGGTCGAAAGCCCACCTCAACCTGGGCAAGCCTCGAACTTATGACCTTCTGGTCAGTAGAGATCTTATGCAGCTGACACCCAGCCAGCTGCGCCACATTCCCGGTGCTGTGAGACCGCAGACCATATTTTAGTTCTTGTGGACCACTAGTTCCCATACCACAGGTTGGGAACCACTGGGTTATAGAGACAGTTACTTACTCCTGGTTGTAATCTTGGACACACTTTTAAATAGAAATGACATATAAAATAAATACAGCTGTGGAAAACTACTGACTCCCATAAGGAATCATCTTTAGAAAAAACAAAAAGGGAGAAACTACTAATTTAAGTAAGATGATACTTGCCATTCACAATCCTCTTGCATTGAACCATCTTTATGTCAATCAATTCCTGAAAGAAAAACGACTATGGGTTTAAAAAATATCACACAGAGAGTCTGAGACAGAAACGCCACAGAAGATTCTCAAATTGAATTCTAATAAAACTATTTCCACATAAAGCTTTGGGTGTGTTTAAATATAACATTGAAACCAAATGTGCAAAAATCAGATCTCATTATGCAGAGACTTGGAGAAAATTCACAATTTTGGTGGAAGTCTTCCAGTTCTGCTTTTTCTGAAAAATGCGAACCAATGGTTCCTGATAAAAAATATGCATGTTCAATTCAAATAAATGTATAGTTGACCAGTAAAACATTTTGAAACGCCTCTCAGGTCACTTGTCAACTATGGGAGAGACACGATTCATGAAACACGGTATTAATCTGATGAGAAAAAGTCGAAATGTATCACAGCCAACCACAATGAATACTCACGGAGGCCTCTTCTAAATTGCATATAAAATCCAGATTATCTGCTTTGATAATCTGGATTATATGGCAGTGTAGACTCATATAATCCAGTTCAGAGCAGATAATGTGGATTATATGCTTTGATAATCCATATTACATGGCAGTGTAGAAGGGGCCAAAATGATTATCCTGCTACATGAGGGCCAGCGCGGTCAAGTCAGATACGGCGATGCTCTCTCGGAGCCCTTTCTAATAACTAACGGAGTGAAACAAGGTTGTGTTCTTGCACCAACCCTATTTACAATCTTCTTCAGCACGATGCTCCAAAGGGCTACGGCAGACCTCGAAGAAGAAGACGGCATATATATACGCTATCGTACTGATGGTAGCTTGTTCAACTTAAGCCGTCTGAGGGCTCGCACTAAAACTCTAAACTATCTAGTCCGTGAGCTGCTTTTTGCGGACGATGCTGCCTTTGTTGCCCATACAGAAGCAGCCCAGCAGCGCCTCACATCCTGCTTTGCAGCAGCTGCAAAACTGTTTGGGCTGGAAGTCAGCCTGAAGAAAACGGAAGTCCTCTACCAGCCCGCACCACAGGAAGAACACCATCACCCCCACGTCAGCAGAGGCACATCTGTGCTCAAGTCCGTTCAGCAGTTCACCTACCTGGGAAGCATCACCTCTTCAGATCGATAAAGAGATAAATCACAGATTAGCAAAGGCATATAGTGCATTTGGAAGGCTTCACAAAAGAGTCTGGAGCAACAAGCACCTGAGGCAAAGCACCAAAATCAGTGTGTACAGAGCTATCGTATTGTCTATTCTCCTATATGGGTCTGAAACATGGGTCACCTATCGCCAACACCTATGACACTTTGAACGCTTTCATCAGCGCTGTCTTCGTACAATCCTAAATATACACTGGGCCGACTATGTGACTAATGTTGCTGTCAGGGACCACCAGCATTGAGGCCATGCTACTGAGAACACAGCTGCGCTGGGCAGGGCACGTCTCTAAGGTGGAGGACCACCTTAGAGACTACTACTCTATGGTGAACTCGCCATGGGTCAGTGCAAGAGAGGCGCCCCCAAAAAGAGATACAAGGACTCCCTAAAACATCTCTGGCTTGGCCAGATTGATCACCAATAACGGTCCACCCTGGCCTCACATCGGGAGGCATGGAGACGCACTCTCCACAATGCTGCGGCCTTTTTCGAGAAGACACGCCAAATGGGTTTCGAAGAGAAATGACAACGCAGAAATTACCGCAACTTGGAAACATCACCCAAGGAGACTTTCTGCTGTGCTTTCTTCAACCAAACTTGCCTATCTCAGATTGGCCTTTTTAGTCATCAACGCGCTTGTAAAAAGCGTGGGATGAGTCCTTCCTAAGAATCTTCATTCGCGAAGTAATGCCAAGAGAGAATAGAAGGAGCCTATGTGTCTCTCTTGGGAAGTTATTAATCCCAAGATATGAATCAGAGGATATGGGGTTTTTGAAGATCTGAAAAGCCGTTTTGAGAAAAAAGGAAAATATTTTCTTGCCACTTTACCTCACAGTAAACAATATCAGCACCATAATCCAAAGCCAGGAGTCGCATTGGCAGGGTCCCCACCCGCACCATTGGAGCCAATATGGCCTTGTTTCGGAAACAGAGGGAAGTGGTGTTCACCGTCATCTGGATTATATGAAAGAACAATCAGAAAAGAATCAGAAATACAATATTTTTACGTTTTTGTGTTGAAAACGTGCTGAAACTCTTGAAAAATGTAGTGCAATATAATTCTAATAATAATACAATAATTATAAACAAAATTTACAAGCTAAGACACAATTAAAAACATAATGTATAAACAATCTAATTAAAACAATTTAAACCAGCTAGATAAAAAAGCATCAAGGAAATGTATCAAAACCAACCTCAACCTGCAGTAACCAGAGAATGGTGGGCACAATCAAATTTAGAGAGAGCAAGGCAAGGGCTTGTGCAAAACGCAGACTATATGGCCGAGGCTGGGGGTAAAGTGCTGGATAAACCTATCCGTAAATTAGGGATGCCTACGCCCTAAACTAGTGTTTCCCAACCAGTGTGCCATGGCACACTAGTGTGCCGTAAGTGATCATCAGGTGTGCCATGGGAAATTGGAAACTCCAATACCCTTTCTTCCCCCTCCTGCCGAACAATTTTTCTTCTCCCACTGGGCTCCTTCTTCCCAGCCTCGCTCTGCTCACTTTGCTCTGAGGCGAGTCTGCGCAGTAGCGCCAGCACGGGTCACGTCTTCCTCCCTCCCCCCCCTCCTGAACACGCTCACACTGCCCCTCGGATCAAAATGGCGGCAGAAGCGGCAGTGTAGAAAAAAAAGTAAGTGTTCGGCAGGAGGGGGTAGAAAGGGCGGAAAGGGGAAGGGGGAGGAAGAGGTCTCTGTCGAAAGCTGCCATGGGCAAACTTGGACCTTCCAGGTGTTTTGGATTCCAACTCCCACCATTCCTAGCAGCCTCAGGCCCGTTTCCTTAACTATATGTATTACTGTGTTAGAGTGTCATTTTGGTTGGTGGTGTGCCCCAGGATTTTGTGAATGTACAAAATGTGCCGCGGCTCAAAAAAGGTTGAAAAACACTGCCCTAAACCACTGGAGGTATTATACTGTTTAGCTGGTATTGAACCACCTGATATCTGCCAGGAAGTAGCAGCCAGTAATGAAAAGGCTAAGGCATTGGCATCTCCAGCCCATCCTCTGTTTGGATATCAGCCAGCAAGTCAATGACTTAAATCAAGAAACAGCTTCCTAAGATTTACAGCAGTGGTTCTCAACTTGTGGGTCCTCAGATGTTTTGGCCTTCAACTTCCAGAAATCCTAACAGCTAGTAAACTGGCTTGGATTTCTGGGAACTGTGGGCCAAAACCCCTGGGGACCCACAGATTGAGAACCACTGATCTACAGACACTCACAGGAACACCTCAGCAAATGTGAGTCCAAAAGTGGCAGGCCAAAACCCAGAATCTAATATTGTGCTAATAATATAATATATTTTATAAACATAAAATATTGACAATATTATAATGTAATACAATACAATAATACAATATAATCATATATTTTATATTACATGTAATATCATTAATATCATTATAGCATAGTGGTATAGTATGATATAGTAATATATAATGCTAATATTATGCTGTGCTAATAATATAATATATTGTATACACGTATACTATTGATAATAATATTATAATGTAGTACAATGTAGTTCTAATAATAATATAATATAATAATAATATATTTTATATTACATATAATAATAATACAGTATAGTGGTATAGTACAATATACGAGGGTTGAATGAAAAGTAATGCCTTTTAATAAATCAAACACAGAAATAATCCTTAGAATGTGCTCTTTAACTACCATTATTCACTTTTCCACATAATCACCAGACAATTGGATACATTTCTGCCAACGATGAACAAGTTTACTGAAGCCGTCATGGAAGAAGTCCGTGCACTTTAATTTCAGGTGTCAGCATCCTGGGTACCCATTGTGCACAGATCTTACAATAGCCAAGCAAAGCAATAATGTGACCCACATGTTCTTGTGAAATGCCAATTATCCTTGAAATTTCTCTTTTGAGTGTTACGACGATCGTCCTGAATCAATCTGTCAACCTTTTGCTTGTGAAACTCGGTGGTTGCTGTCACAGGACGTCCAACTCTTTGTCACACAAGTCAGATGTTCCCACCTCAACATCTTTAAACTTACTCGCCCAACGACGCACAGTACTCACATCAACACAATCACCATAAACAGCTTGCATTCTCTGATGAATCTCCTTTGGGGTGACACCTTCTGCTGTCAAGAATTCAATGACTGCACGTTGCTTAAGTTGCATTGACCGACCGACTGCGCAGGGTTCCATGCTTCGCACTTTAACAACACAACCGTTCAATGCTAAGGCTTCCCACCAAAATGGAACTGTAGAGGAGAGTCTACTGAACAAGCCGGTACCTGCCGCATACCAGTATTGCCATCTGTTGAGGAGTTACGAAGGTGGAGGCATTACTTTTCATTCAACCCTCATAGTAATATATAATACTAATATTGTGCTATGCTAATAATACAATATATTATATACACATATAATGATAATAAAATTATAATGTAGTATAATATAATTCTAATATAATTCTATATTTTATATTATATGTAATATTACTAATAATATTACAGTATAGTGGTATAGTACAATATCTTAATATATAATACTAATACCGTGCTGTGCTAACAATATAATATATTGTACACACATATAATATTGATAATATTATAACGTAGTACAATATAATTCTAATAATACAATATAATAACGGCAATGGATTGAAGATGGTTTTAATAGACTGTTTGAAATGACGGCTATGAATTGACACAGAGGATGACATGAATTGGCGAATTGCTTCCATGTTTAAATGTATTAGTAACTGTTTTCATTGTAGGTTAAATGTATTTTATGCTGTGTATTGTTTGGCAACGGATGGTGCCTGTAGCCGTCCTGAGTCCCTCTTCAGAGGCGAGAAGGACGGGTTAGAAATGCTCTTAATAAATAAATATTTTATATTACATGTTATATTACTAATATAATATTACAGTATAGAGGTGTAGTACAATATAGTAATATATAATACTAAAATTGTACTATGCTAATAATATATTTTATGTACATATAACTTGTAAGCCGCTCTGATTCCACTTTGGGGTGAGAAGGGCAGCTTATAAATGGCGCAGTGGGTTAAACCGCTGAGCTGCTAAACCTGCTAACCGAAAGATCGCAGGTTCAAATCCGGGGAACGGGCTGCAAATGTGAGTAGATCAAGGGTTTGAAAATGCAGTGTAACAAACATAGGAATACTAGCTGTACCGGTGCACGCGTTGCTGTGCCATGTCCCTCTCTCGGTATCTCTGTCTCTCTCTATTTCTCTGTCTCTCTCAATCTCTCTCTCTTTCTCTCTCTCTATCTCTCTCACTCTCTCTATTTCTCTCTCTGTCTCTATTTCTCTATCTCTCTCACTCTGTCTCTCTCACTCTGTACCTCTCTCTATTTCTCTGTATCTCTCTCTCTCTCTCTCTCTCTCTCTCTGTATCTCTCTCTCTCTCTCTCTCTCTCTCTCTGTATCTCTCTCTCACTCTCTCTCTGTATCTCTCTCTATCTCTCTCACTCTCTCTCTGTATCTCTCTCTCTATCTCTCTCACTCTCTCTCTCTCTGTATCTCTCTATCTCTCTCACTCTCTCTCTGTATCTCTCTCTCTATCTCTCTCACTCTCTCTCTCTCTGTATCTCTCTGTATCTCTCTCACTCTCTCTGTATCTCTCTCTCTCTCTCTCTCTCTCTCTCTCTCTCTCTCTCTCTCTCACTCTCTCTCTCTGTATCTCTCTCTCTCTCTCTCTCTCTCTCTCTCTCTCTCTCTCTCTCACTCTCTCTCTGTATCTCTCTCTCTCTATTTCTCTCTCTCTCTCTCTGTCTCTATTTCTCTATCTCTCTCACTCTGTCTCTCTCACTCTGTACCTCTCTCTCTATTTCTCTCTATCTCTCTCTATCTCTCTCTTTCTCTCTGTCTCTCTCTTTATTTCTCTCTATCCCTCACTCTGTATCTCTCTCTCTCTATTTCTCTCTCTCTCTCTCTCTTTCTCTCTCTCTCTGTCTCTCTCACTGGCGCTGCTTACCTCCTCGGCCCCTCCTCCTCCTGCGGACTCCCCTCCTTCCTTCCCCAGGGGCCAAAAAGGCTGGCAGCCTGGGATGCGCCTGGAAAAAGTAAGGATCTGGCTGGCTATTTACTTTTTCCAGGCGCTCCAGGGCTGGGGAGGGGGGAGGCGTGTCCCCTCCTCCTGCCACGCCCCCCCTGCCACTCTTTCTAACTGGGTGGTGAGGGGGGGGCGTGGGAGGAGGTGGGAGGGGCTGGGGAGGGGGAGGCGTGTCCCTCCTTCCTGCCCCCCGCCACTCTTTCTAACCGGGTGGCGAGGGGGGCGGAGGAGGTGGGAGGGGCTGGGGAGGGGGGAGGCGTGTCCCCTCCTCCTGCCACGCCCCCCCCCGCCACTCTTTCTAACCGGGTGGGGAGGGGGGGGGCAGGAGGTGGGAGGGGCTGGGGGGGGGGAGGCGTGTCCCTCCTCCCACCCCCCCGCCACTCTTTCTAACCGGGTGGCTAGGGGGCGGGGAGGAGGTGGAGGGCTGGGAGGGGAGGAGGGCGTGTCCTCCTCCTGCCACGCCCCGCCACTCTTTCTAACCGGGTGGCGAGGGGGCGCGGGAGGAGGTGGGAGGGGCTGGGGAGAGGGAGGCGTGTCCCTCCTCCTGCCACGCCCCCACCACTCTTTATAACCGGGTGGCGAGGGGGCGCGGGAGGAGGTGGGAGGGGCTGGGGAGGGGGAGGCGTGTCCCCTCCTCCTGCCACGCCCCCCCGCCACTCTTTCTAACCGGGTGGCGAGGGGGGGCGCGGGAGGAGGTGGGAGGGGCTGGGGAGGGGGGAGGCGTGTCCCCTGGCGAGGGGGGCGGGAGGAGGTGGGAGGGGCTGGGGAGTGGGGAGGCGTGTCCCTTCCTTCCTGCCACGCCCCCTGCCACTCTTTCTAACTGGGTGGCGAGGGGCGCGGGAGGAGGTGGAGGGGCTGGGGAGGGAGGCGTGTCCCTTCCTGCCACGCCCCGCCACTCTTTCTAACCGGGTGGCGAGGGGAGCGCGGGAGGAGGTGGGAGGGGCTGTGGAGGGGAGGCGTGTCCCCTCCTTCCTGCACGCCCCCGCCACTCTTTCTAACCGGGTGGCGAGGGGGGCGGAGGAGGTGGAGGGGCTGGGGAGGGGAGGTGTCCTTCTCCTCCTCCGCGCCCGCCACTCTTTCTAACCGTGTGGCGAGGGGGGCGGGAGGTGGTGGGGGGGGAGGTGTGTCCTCCTTCCTGCCACGCCCCGCCACTCTTTCTAACCGGGGGCGAGGGGGGCGCGGGAGGAGGTGGGAGGGGCTGGGGAGGGAGGCATGTCCCTCTCTTCCTGCCACGCCCCGCCACTCTTTCTAACCGGGTGGCGAGGGGGAGCGCGGAGGAGGTGGGAGGGGCTGGGGAGGGGGAGGGTGTCCCTCCTCCTGCCACGCCCGCCACTCTTTCTAACCGGGTGGCGAGGGGGTGGGTGGGAGGAGGGGGGGGGGGCTGGGGAGGGGGCGGCGTGTCCCATCTCCTGCCACGCCCCGCCACTCTTTCTAACCGGGTGGCGGGGGAGCGCGGGAGGAGGTGGGAGGGGCTGGGGAGGGGGGAGGCGTGTCCCCTCCTCCTGCCACGCCCGCCACTCTTTCTAACCGGGTGGCGGGGGCGGGAGGAGGTGGGGGGGGCTGGGGGGGGAGGCGTGTCCCCTCCTCCTGTTACCCCCCGCCACTCTTTCTAACCGGGTGGCGAGGGGGGGGGAGGAGGTGGGGGGCTGGAGAGGGGAGGCGTGTCCCCTCCTCCTGCCACGCCCCGCCACTCTTTCTAACCGGGTGGCGCGGGGGCGTGGGAGGAGGTGGGAGGGGCTGGGGAGGGGGGGAGCGTGTCCCTCCTTCCTGCCACGCCCCGCCACTCTTTCTAACTGGGTGGCGGGGGGGGCGCGGGAGGAGGTGGGAGGGGCTGGGGAGGGGGAGGCGTGTCCCCTCCTCCTGCCACGCCCCCCCGCCACTCTTTCTAACCGGGTGGCGCGGGGCGAGGAGGAGGTGGGAGGGCTGGGGAGGGGGAGCGGGGCCATGCCGCCCCGCTTCTTCCTGATCCAAGGAGGAGGCGGAGGAGGCGCTCTGGCTGCCATGTGCGAACGTTCTAAATGTTTGCGCTGGCAGCAGAGAGGCCGTGGGAGTTCCGTGCTAGTTTTTGGGGGCTGGTGTTTTAAGGTGTTGCGAGGTACGTAGGTCCGGGTTTTTTAGTGTTGTATGTACCTCGTGGTCAGGGCCAGTCAGTTGTCGAGTTTGGTGGTTCTGAGTTTTATGGTTGCGTTGTCTATGATCGTCAATGCACGACCGTGTCAAAATTATATATATAGATGGAGCGACTGGATTATGAGTTTAGAGGTTTTTAACTAAGCAACGCAAATTATTTGTTTTACTAGCTATCCCCTGCCATTTGTTTCTGTGACCTAGTCTGTGTGTGTTTTGTGTACGTACATATTTGTGTGTATGTGTGTTTGCATATATGAGTTATGTTAATCCCACAAACGGAAATTACATTTTTATTTATATAGATTGATCTTGTTATGGTTTTATACAATATGTTAATGTTTTTAAATGTTTTCTGGTGTTGTTTGGCATTGAATTGTTGCCTCTGTAAACCGCCCTGAATCGCCTGCTGGCTGAGAAGGGCGGTATACAAATATAGTAAATAAATAAATAGGTACCGCTCCGGCGGGAAGGTAATGGTGCTCCATGCAGTCATGCTGGCCACATGACCTTGGAGGTGTATACAGACAATGCCGGCTCCTTGGCTTCGAAATGGAGATGAGCACCAACCCACAGAGTCGGACACGACTGGATTTAATGTCAGGGGAAAACCTTTACCTTGACTACAATGCAGTCTGAACCCTGCCACATCCACAATGGAGGACTTTCTTACAAGCACATCAGAGGCATTTCCAAGTGGTCAAAGGAAATTGAGCATCAGGCAAAGATTTTAACTTTGTTTGTGGTTTTAAAAAATATTCCGAACTTGCTTCTGGCACGAGAAATACATTTATTTATTTACGACATTTATATGCCGCCCTTCTCACCCCGAAGGGGACTCAGAGAGGCTTACAAGTTATAAGTAAATACAATATATTGTGTTATTAGCATAGCACAATATCAGTACCATACATTGCCAAATTGTACTATAACACTATACTGTAATATTATTAGTAATATTACATGTCACATCAAATGTATACTTCTTATATTGTATTATTGGTATTATATTGTATTACATTATAATATGATTATCAATATTATATGTGCATACAATATGTTATTAGCACAGCACAATATTAGTATTATATATTACTATATTGTATTATAACATCATACTGTAATATTAGTAGTAGTATTACATGTCATATCAAATATATAATTCTTATATATTGTATTATTATATCGTATTAAATTATATTATCAATATTATGTGTATACAATGTATTATTAGCACAGCACAATATTAGTATTATATATTACTATATTGTATTATACCACTATAATAGTAATATTACATGTAATATGAAATATACAGTATACATATTATATTGTATTATTAGTTTTATATTGTATTACATATTATCAATATATGTGTATACAACATATTATTAGCACAGCACAATATTAGCATTATATATTACTATTTTGTATCATACCACAATACTGTAATATTATTAGTAATCTTACATGTAATATGAAATATATATTATATTGTATTATTAGTAGTATTATATTGTATTACATTATATTATCAATATTATATGTGTATACAATATATTAGCACAGCACAATATAAGTATAATATATTATTATATTGTATTATAACATTATACTGTAATATTATTAGTAGTATTACATGTCATATCAAATATATAATTCTTATATTGTATTATTATATCGTATTGAATTATATTATTATCAATATTATGTGTATACAATATATTATTAGCCCAGCACAATATTAGTATTATATATTACTATATTGTATTATACCACTATGCTGTAACATTAGTAATATTACATGTAATATGAAATATATACGTATTATATTGTATTAGTAGTAGTTTTATATGGTATTACATTATATTATTATCAATATTATATGTGTATACAATATATTATTAGCACAGCACAATATTATTTATTTTATTTATTTATTTCCAGCATTTCTACCCCACTTTTCTCAACCCCGGAGGGGGGACTCAGAGCGGCCTAAGAAAAGGCAACAATTCGATGCCAAACACAGTATAAATACAATATAAAACCAAAAACATTCAGCATTAAAATACAATTAACATTAAAACATCATACACATTCACTTAAGTTAAAAACTGTTCCATAACAGAAGCATTGAGCCATATCCATCAACTTGCCAATACAAATCGAGTCCAAAGTGCTGCATTGTGTTAATGTGCAAAAGCCTGGTCCCACTGCCAGGATTTCACTTTTTTCCTGAATGCCAGGAGGGATGGAGTTGATCGTATGTCGCTTGGAAGCGCGTTCCACAGACGGGGAGCCACCACCGAGAAGGCCCTCTCTCTCGTCCCCACCAACCACATTTGAGAAGTTGGCGGGAGCGAGAGCAGGGCCTCCCCCAGCCGATCTTAAATTATGAGGTGGGACGTAGAGGCTGATGCGTTCGGACAAGTAAGCTGGGCCAGAACCGTATAGAGCTTTAAAGGTCAAAACCAGCACTTTGAATTGAGCTCGGAAGTGGATCGGCAGCCAGTGGAGCTGACACAACAGGGGGGTGGTATGCTCCCTGTATGTAGCTCCAGTTGGTAATCTGGCTGCCACCTGTTGGACTAGTTGCAATTTCTGAACTGTCTTCAAAGGCAGCCCCACGTAGAGTGCGTTGCAGTAATCTATTTGGGATGTGACCAGAGCATGGACGACCGTAGCCAGATCAGACTTCCCAAGGTACGGGCGCAGCTGGCGCACGAGTCTTAACTGTGCAAAGGCTCCCCTGGCCACCACCGAGACCTGGGGTTCCAGGCTCAGCGATGCGTCCAGGATCACTCCCAAGCTGCGAACCTGCGTCTTCAGGGGGAGTGTCACCCCATCCAACACAGGCTGTAACCCTATGCCCTGTTCGACCTTACGACTGACCAGGAGGACCTCTGTCTTGTCTGGATTTAGCTTCAATTTGCTAGCCCTCATCCAGTCTGACACAGCGGCCAAGCACCGGTTCAAAGTCTGGGCAGCCTCTTTAGTGACAGGTGGGAAGGAGTGACAGATCTGGACGTCATCTGCGTACAGATAACACCTTACTCCAAAACTCCGAATGATCTCTCCCAGCGGTTTCATGTAGATGTTAAATAACATCGGGGACAGTACTGAACCCTGAGGGACTCCACAAGACAAAGGCTGCGGAGCCGAACAGGTGTCACCCAGTAACACCTGGGTATGACCCTCCAGGAAGGATTGGAGCCACTGCAACACAGTACCCCCAACCCCATATCTGCAAGGCGACCCAGAAGGAGACCGTGGTCTACGGCAGTGTTTCTCAACCAGTGTGCCGGGGCACACTAGTGTGCCGTGAGCGATCACCAGGTGTGCCGTGGGAAATTGGAACCTCCAGGAAGGGGGGGGGGAGGAGTCTAGTGTGTTGAAGTATAAAAACCCTAAGAAACCTACCTCAATAAAGGCACAAAATTAAAAACACCCCCCCTCCCCACCCGTTGTCTACTTGGTCTCTCCCTCTCCATGCATTGGGAAGACCCGCCTCCCTTTCCCCAAGTAGAGACCTCCTCTTGCCTCCTGGGGGTTCTGTGTGGGACGTTTGGCCCAGTTCTATCATTTGGGGGGGGGGGTTCAGAATGCTCTTTGATTGTAGGGGAACTATAAATACCAGCAACTACAACTCCCAACTGTCAAGGTCTATTTCCCCTGAACTCCATCTGCGTTCATATTTGGGCATATTGAGTATTCGTGCCAGGTTTGGTCCTGATCCAACATTGTTTGAGTCCACAGTGCTCTCTGGATATAAGTGAACTACAACTCCAAAACCCAAGGTCCATGCCCACCAAACTCTTATAGCATTTTCTCTAGGTTATGGGAGTTCTGTGTGGGAAGTTTGTGTCTTTCTGCCATTCCTGCCAGGATATCTATGTTGAGTTCATCGAAACAGAACCAGGTTTCACACTGAGTGTATAAATACATTTTAAAAACATGTTAACTATATGTATTACTGTGTTAGAGTGTCATTTTGTGTCATTTTGGTTGGTGTGTGCCCCAGGATTTTGCAAATGTAAAAAGTGTGCCGCGGCTCAAAAAAGGTTGGAAAACACTGCTCTAAGGAATTGAATTAAAGTACTGCAAGTGCTATCATCCATAGTCCATCCTTCCTCAAACTGCACCAGGATGTAGGGTGCACCTTGGGGGGGTCTGTGTGCCAAGTTTGGTCTTGTTCTGTCATTGTTGGGGGGCCTAGTCAGGAAAATCAAGTTGAGGAAGCCTTGTTGTCAATTTTGGGCCTGGTCTGTGATTTATAGGGGCTGCAGTGTTGTTTGGGAAGTGAATGAGGTGAAGGTACTGCAAATCCCATCATTCGTGGCCCATCCTGCCCTAAACCACACCAGGTTGTGAAGTGGGGCCATTGGTCCCTTGTTTGCCATGTTTGGGCCTGATCCGTCATTGCTGTGGGCCGCAGTGGCTGACTGCCTGAGGCCTTTTGCTTTCCCTCTGAGTCACCTTAGAAGTGTATTGGGTGAAGGGACTGAACATTCCATTTCCAACAGAAAAAACTGTCAACTGGCTAACTTCAACTCTAGCCATTTATGCCTGCCTCAGGCCCTTTCCTTTCCTCTCTGTGCTGTGCTGGAATGTTGGGAGGCTGTAGTAAGTAACAGTGCTCAGGGGCTACTAAGCCACAAAAAACAATACCCACGAAGGGTTGAATGATGAATCACAAATATGAATAGTATCAAATATATCTATTTCCAATATGGTACTGCATATGAAATCACAGAAAAGCTTGCATGACCCAAATGGGCATCAATTCCATAACCCACAGGGCATCAAAAGCATATCCCACGCAGGGGTTAAATCAACACAATAGATAAGTATCCCACACAGGGGTTAAATCAACACAATATGCATCAGAGTAAATATCCAGAAATTATAATATCTCATAATCATGAGTCCATATAGAGCTCCAAACCCCCAATGGGGAAGGAAAGTAATGGGACGCGGAGGAGTAAATTAGTACTCATCCAGGTGAATGAATCAGGCCGACGGAGTCGCATTGCGTGTTATGAGGCCAAGAAAATCCGTTTCACCGAAAAGTCCAGTTTTGTCAAGGCAAATCCAGGAGGGCGTCCAGCATCATATATCCACATTAATCATGACCCAGGCATGCTTTTGATGCCCTGTGGGTTATGGAATTGATGCCCATTTGGGTCATGCAAGCTTTTCTGTGATTTCATATGCAGTACCATATTGGAAATAGATATATTTGATACTATTCATATTTGTGATTCATCATTCAACCCTTCGTGGGTATTGTTTTTTGTGTATGTTGGGAGGCTGGCCAGTCACAGCCATTTATGCAAATAAGCCCACAGTTGCAGTCAATCGAAACGCTGGCACATATTCGCTCGGTCGCACCACCCAAACACTGACTTTTATTATATACATAGTTATAGTTATTGTATCATACCACTATACTCTAATATTATTAGTAAAAATTCAACTTAAGAACAAACCAACAGAACCTTTCTTCTTCATAACACCTGTCTCCTGGCTGCTGCTTCTTACACCTGCCTGCCACCTCAGGAGGGGGAGGAGGAAACGCTGCTGCTCCCCCAGGGCCAGCTAAGAGGAGGAAGGAGACTGAGGTAGAGACTTTAAAATCCAAGATGGCGCCGGTCGTTGAGCACCCGTCCGGAGTGCCCGGCTGAGCATGCTTGATAGCACCTTGCTAGCCTCTCCTGTCCACCGGCAAACCAGCGGAGGGTATGAGTCTGACCTCCAGCCACACGAAGTGGTTGTAGAGGATCCTCTACTCCTTGGAGATTCGATGTGGCTGGGGAGGGCATCCCTGCCACGATCGGGCCCATACTGCCTGGGGACGCCGGCATCGGTACGATTGGTGCAGAAGCCAGGACTGGCCCCAGAGTCGGGAACCGAGGGAGCGGAAGGAAGACGAGCCTGGTGGTTCCTCCGTCCACTGTCTGCTTCTTCAGCAAAGTTTTTGAGATCCTGGGGCAGGGGGCACCCGTTAAAGTCGACCCCCCTAAGGGAGGAACGCCTAACCGGAGGAGGCCAATATCGGACGGCGATCCCCAGAGACACCCCCACTGGTAAGCCAGACCAGCTTGCCATAGAACGTCTAATGGCCGAATATAGAAGGCTGGTGGAGCTCTTTAACAGCTTTGGCGATCTCTTGAGAGGGCTGGGCATCCTCAACCCTCAGGACCTGGACATGGCTCAAGGATCGGTAGGTCCTATGGAGGCTGCAGGACCTGTAGGTCCTATGGAGGCAGCTGCCACAGTGGAACCCCCACAACTGGACCCCCCTGTAACTCTTGACCTGGAATGGGACCAGTCTTGCGATTTCCCAACCGGGGACTGCGAGACTGGTGGAGAGCCACTAGCGGTGGAGAGGGAACCTGGCCCTTCGACCCCCGGAGACCCCACCGAGGAAGAAGCCGAGGAAGACCCTGAGCGACTTGCCACAGCCGAGTCGCCCCCCAAGCCCTTACCCACAGCAGATGGACCCAGCCGATCGACGGGAGAGTCCGGCTGCCCCTGCCAACATGACTCAATGCTGCCGCTGAACGTGACGGAGATCCTGGCTGCCCCCCGAGGTCATTTTCACCGACGCCGGAGCCTGGCACCAGGGAGGCCGACGATGGCGGATGACCTTGGAGACGCTGGGCCTGGTCGTTTGTCACCGCCCCCTGAGGACTGGAAGCCTGGGAGGAGCCTCCGGCGGAAGGCACAAGGGCATCCTGGGAGGCGGAGAGGCCGGAGCAACAGGAAGAGCTGCCAAGAAAGGACTTCTGGTCCCACAGACATTCACCGGAAGCCCTCCCAGCCCAACTAGTTCCAGAGCAGCCAGGTGCCGCAGAGGGGGACTCCCAGAGCCCCTGGAACTAGGAGGACCCTTGAATTTTCTTCTGGACCCCCGGAGCGGGAGAGGTCCGCGAGGATTGGCCTTGATGCATCCAGGAGGTTCCCTGCTAGGACCTTCTGGAATGCCAACTACAGACGTAGAGTGTCCCTGCTGGCGAACCCCCAACCCAGGAGATCTGACATCCTGGTGAGGGGGAGATCGGACCCACAGGCTTGTGGTGACTGTCTCCCAACGGATCTGGTGACTCTAAGGACACTGTTGGACTTGTGGGACCCTCCTAGGCTCCCTTCGTTCGATGGTCGAGCCACTGTTGGCTTGACCTCTGGATAGCTCACTGACCCATGTGGTCACGAGCCCTGGTCTTCCCTCCCCTGCCTTAGATGTAGTACCTCCCTTTTGTGTTGTATCGTATTGTTCGTGTATAATGTATTTTATGTCAAACTGTAAACCACTCCGAGCCTTCGGGGAGTGGCGGTAAAGGAAGTTTGAAGAATAAATAAATAAATAATATTACATGTAATATGAAATATATAATTGTTATATTGTATTATCTTATAATATTATCAATATTATATTATTGTCAATATAATTGGTGCCCCTCCTGCTTGAAAAGAGGCTGAGGCGTCCTACGAGTGGGACATTTCTCCATGGGATCAGGTGGCTTGGGAAACTACAGATCCCAGGGTGCCCCAGCCTGGAGCCTTGAGGGTGGGGGGGTGTGGACCAGGCCTCTTCAACCCCCAGGCGTTTGGAGAGTTGGGAGTTGGAGGCCCCAAGGCCTGGGGCTGACGAGGCCTGGTGTGGCGGGCCATCTCCCAGAAGGAGCTCAAGGCCAGGCAGGCCCTCAAGCGCCAGGCCAACCTCCTCCTTCCAACTCACCGCTTCTCTTCTCCTCACGAGCCGATTCCCCCGTGCGCATGCGCTCTCTCTTTCCAGCCAACGGCCAGCCGGTGACGTCACCGCGCAGCGCGAGCCCACCTTTTCGAACCTCTTCCATTCTCTCAACTCACCGCTTCTCTTCTCCTCACGAGCCGATTCCCCCGTGCGCATGCGCTCTCTCTTTCCAGCCAACGGCCAGCCGGTGACGTGGTGACGTCACCGCGCAGCGCGCGCCCAGCTTTTCGGAAAACCTCTTTCATAGACTAACTTGGGCCTTTCAGGCGTTTTGGACTTCAACTCCCACAATTCCTCGCGGCCTCAGGCCCCTTCCTTTGGAAGGGGCCTGAGGCCGCGAGGAATTGTGGAGAGGCAATGGCGGGTGAGGAGTAGTGACGCCACTCAAGCCAGCGCGGCCTTGTGCTCCTTTCAGAGGCAATGGCGGCGCTTCTTCTCCTCAGGCCCGTTTTGGCCTGGTTTCCCCCGGCCTCGCGTTGCTGGAGCTCCGGGGACGAGGCCTTCGAAGTGGTGCGGATCCCTCAGGCCTGGAGGCGCCGCCTGGAAGAGAAGCAGCAGGCCGCAGAGGCCTCAGAGGCCTGGAAGGAAGGCCCCGAGGCCTTCAGCGGGAAGCAGAGGAAGCTACTCCTGAGGAGCCGGCGGGGGGAGCTGAGCCAGGCCTTGGGGCGGACAGTAGGCCGCTGGGAGAAGCCTCGCCTGGTCTCAGACGGCTGGAAACACCGCCTCTCCCGAGGAGACCACTTCCAGCTTGAGAGAACCAGAAAGGAAGCCATGAAGGAGGAAGAGAGCGACGAGGAAGGCCTTTCCTTCCCAGATTTGGGCCTGGATCCACAGCTGGTGGCTGTTTTGGACGCCTCTTGGGGCATCTCCCGGCCCACGCCGGTCCAGAAGCGGGCCATCCCTGTCATCCTGAAGGGAGGCAACGCGCTCTGCGGGGCCGAGACCGGCAGCGGCAAGACCTTGGCCTACCTACTCCCTTTGGCCCAGCGCCTCTTGGCGTCCCGCCATTTGCCTCACAAGATGGGTCGGGCGGCCCACCCGCACGCCTTGGTCGTCCTGCCTTCCAGAGAGCTGGTGGGGCAAGTGAGGAGCGTCGCTTCCCGGCTGTTTGCCCCTTTGGGCATGGAAGTCCGGGGCATCGGCGGCGGCCGGGGCATCGGCGGCATACGGCGCAAAATCCGCGACGTCCCTGTCGACCTCCTCGTGGCCACACCAGGCGCCTTATGCAAAGCCCTGCGGAGGCGCATCTTGTCCTTAGAGAAGCTCCTCTGCCTCGTTCTGGATGAAGCAGACACCTTGTTGGACCCCAGCTTCGTGGACTTAGCTCGGGACCTGCTCCAGCAAATACCGCTGGCCTCCAGTCGCAAAGAAGCCAGCGACGTTTGGGACCCCAAGACCCAAGTCATCGCGGTGGGAGCCACTCTCCCCAAAGGGTTGAGCGACCTCCTTAGCGAAGTGGCCGACTCCAGCAGCTTCCTTACCGTGACGGGTTACGGCTTGCATTTCCTCCAGCCTCACGTGGAGCAAAAATTCGTGCGCCTGAAAGGCAGCGACAAAGTGACGGAGCTGTTGCGGCTTCTCAAGGAGCGTGGGCCCGCATTGGGTGCGGTGCTGGTTTTCTGCAATGGCGCAAGCACCGTCAACTGGCTTGGTTACATCTTGGATGACCATAAGATCAAACACCTACGATTACAGGGTCAAATGCAGGCTGACATGAGAACCGGCATCTTTGACAATTTCCAGAAGGGCCACTCTGATGTCTTGGTGTGCACTGACATAGCATCCCGGGGGTTGGACACCACCCGCGTGGAGCTAGTGGTCAACTATGATTTCCCACACACATTACATGATTATTTGCATCGGGTGGGACGGGTTGGCCGTATAGGCAGCACCTTCCCCGGCACGGCAGTCAGCTTTGTGACCCATCGGTGGGATGTGGACCTTGTCCGGAAAATAGAAACTGCAGCTCGCAAAAGGACCCGCTTGCCTGGGTTGGAACCAGTCGTTCAGAAGGCTTTCTCTAACAAAAAGTAATTCCTGACCTATTTAAAGTACCTGCATTTTTATGTTCCTATTGACCAAATGAGCCAATGTTCAAATAAAAAAAACTACAGCAAATATATAAAACATGAATTGCTCTGGATATGGAATTTTTAATTTTTAAAATATGCTTGTTTCAGAGAATGAAAACCACACATTCTGTATTGGGGGGGGGGGGGGTAGAAAGCACACCGTGCATCAGTGCCTAATAATGTACCCCTTGCAAAACCCATGTAGAGATGTAAAAAAAGAAATGGCAGACCCTTTTGCAAGCCAACTTGATCAGGTATCCCATAAAGCTTTCCGTTAGAAAGAAAATATGTACTAGAAAACTAGCTTCAAATGAAAAGGATCCTACACAAAAAAGCATGTTTGAAAACTGCAATTTGTGAAAAAGCAATAAAAATCCAATAAAAGTTACATTTGGTGACAGCAAGGTATGTTGATTGTGACCCTGTTAAATTTACCGTATATATTCGTGTATATGGCAGGGTTTTCAGCCCTTTTTAAATACTAAAAAAGCCCCCTCAGCTTATACTCAAGTCAAGGTTATTTACTATCTTACTCTATTATTATTTTTATTACATTTATTATTTGACTCCTTATTTATTGTTATTATTACATTTATTATTTTAATCTAATTTAGTATTACATTTATTATTTTACTCTATTATTATTAGAAGGATACATAAGGACATTTACATTGAAGAAGGTTAGAATAATGGTTTAATCAGAATCGGACAGTCTTATCTTAAATTACAGTTTTAAGTAAATATTCAAAAACATTTAACCTACTGATGCCTCAATTAATGTAATTTTATTGGTAACTTATTTTTATTTTGAAATATACCAGTAGCTGCTGCATTTCTCACCCTCAGCTTATACTCGAGTCAATATGTTTTCCCAGTTTTTTGTGGTAAAATTAGATGCCTCGGCTTATATTCGGGTCAGTTTATACTCTAGTATATTTGGGTATTCAGTTCTGCATTTGCCCCTGTTTTGTTCCTGGACCCAATCCCAGGTTCTAGCGTTAATCTTTAAATCCCTGAATGACTTTCAACCTAGGTTCCTAAGAACTGCCTTTTTCTTTACACTCCTGAATTTGCATTTGGGATTATCACTGCTTCATAATTCTCAGTTAAGTGAATTTTTGTAGGCTGTACAACATTTCCTTGGTAGCACGCACATCGTGGAAGGCTCTGCTAAGAGAATCAAGAGTCTTCAGTACTTTGCTTGTCTAAGTGTCATATAAAAATATGTTTTATAACCCTTTATGTTAAAATCATCCAAGATTGTGTTGATGTCAGGTTTTTCAGTGAACCGTTGGTTTCAAAGAAAAGCCTCATCCTTCCTATAGTACTTTATTTGTTAACAAACAGCAGCATTGGTCAACTTGTGCCATTCTTTGTCAGAGCTGAGGGATCTCTTCAGAACCGTCCTTATGAAAATCTTGCGCACCCAGATGTCCATAGATTTATCAGTCATGCTCTTAGCCCTTTATTCTAATGTGTGGAAGGGTCAATCTCCCAGTATCATCTTATCATAAACATTTACTGCTTCCTGTTATCCCTAAATTACCTTTGTCATGGCAAAATAATCTATAACATTGTATGTGTCTTTATAGTATAGTAAAGGTTTCCCCTTGACATTAAGTCTAATTGTGTCCGATTCTAGGAGGTGGTGCTCATGTCCATTTCAAAGCCAAAGAGTCGGCATTGTCCATAGATACCTCAAAGTCATGTGGCCAGCATGACTGCATGGAGCGCCATTACCTTCGTGCAGAAGTGGTACCTATTGATTTCCTCACATTCACATGTTTTTGAATTGCTAGGTTGGCAGAAGCTAGGACTAACAGAAGCTCACCCCATTCTCCGGATTCGAACCTCCAACCTTTTGGCCAGCAAATTCAGCAGCTCATCGGTTTAACCCACTGCGCCACCAGGAGACCCTCCATGCAGTATATATACAACAATTGTATGTCCCATGCTGGCAATTATAGCATGATTTCAAAGGAATTGTGATAGCTGGGTGAATATAGGTTGCTGTGAGTTTCTGGACGGTATGGCCATGTTTGAGAAGCAATGCTTCTGGGATATAGCCATACAGTCTGGAAAACTCTCAGCAACCCTACACTAAAAAGCATGCACTTTTACCTGTGTTGCTTTGGGTCCCATTCTATTTATCACAAAAGCACCTGCAACAAAATGGTGTGGAATGGAGTGCTTTTTAAGAACCCACCTTTTCTCTCCCCTGCCTGAATAGTCAATAATATATCAAGCTTTTTGCAGAGAGTCCCCTCATAATATTTTTTTTCCCTCTTTTACTGCCTGCATGTCCACATGATCTCTCTTCCTCTTATACCTGGATGAGGCTATTTTGGTTTCACAAGCTGCAATGCACACAACCAATACAGTAGAGGGAATTACTCTCTGCAAACAAAACACATATTTTGGTTGTTTGTACATACAAACATACTACTTAATACAATCTCAGTGGTGGGATGCTACTTTTACCTGCCTTTAAAATACTATAAAACAGTAAAAGGTAAAGGTTTCCCCTTTACATTAAGTCTAGTCGAGTCTGATTCTGAGGGGTGGTGCTCATCTCCATTCTCTGAAGAGCTGGCGTTGTCCATAGACACCTCATAGGTCATGTGGCCAGCATGACTGCATGAAGTGCTGTTACCTTCCCTCTGAAGCAGTACCTATTGATCTACTCACATTTGCATGTTCTCAAACTTTTTTTTTTCATGCCAGGAGCGACTTGAGAAACTTCTGGTGTGAGAAAATTGACTGTTTGCAAGGACATAGCCCAGGGGACGCACAGATGTTAAATGTTTTACTATCTTTGTGGGAGACTTTTCTCATGCCCCTGCATGGGGAGCTGGAGCTGACAGAGGGAGCTCAACCTGCTCTCCCTGGATTCGAATCACTGACCTGTTGGGTCAGCCGTCCATAACCCATTGTGCCACCAGGGGCCCTGTTTTTGAACTGCTAGGTTGGCAGAAGCTGGGACTAATCATGATAGCCAAACTTATACACAAAAGGCAATATTTCAATATCAAAAATGTATTCATTCAGTATCCAGGCATAAGAGAACCACACAATACACATCACAAAACCCAATGCACATACAGCCTCTGCAATAGAGGAAATTCAACCACGTGACAAACTCAGTCCATAGTCCTTCAATTCCCGGATAATCCGGTATAATCATAAAGCATTCGAAAAGTCACGAGGTACTGTATGTGCCTGCAGAGGGTCCTGGAGTGATCAAAATAAAGTGTCCCAATGCACAAGTCCTCAAACCTGATAGGCGATCCAAATTTTGATAGGACAAAAAAGGAGAAGGTCTTTATGGTCACCTTGCTCACCAAGCGAGGTTAGGCTTGCAAACACCTTCCATTCGATATGGACACACGGAAATAAGATATGTGAGGCCTTGAGAAAGCTCCGTCCGGGAGCGAAACGGAGATCACGCGGCCCTAAATTCCCTGGCATCGCCAGCCCGTTGGCCCCTGGCTAACACAAACACCTTTGGAGTAATCCTTCTCCGCGGTTGAATTTCCTCTATTGCAGACACTATGTGCATTGGGTTTTGTGATGTGTATTGTGTTGTTCTCTTATGCCTGAATACTGAATGAATATATTTTTGATATTGAAATATTGCCTTTGTGTATAAGTTTGGCGTTTGCGCAACCCCAGCTCTTGTTTACATTGCTAATCATGAGAGCTCATCTCGTCCACAGAATTGAACCGCCGAACTTCCGATAGGCAAGTTCTGCGGCTTAGTGGTTTAACCTGCTTCGCCACTGTGGCCTCCAATTATAATACAGGTGTCTCTCCATATTTATAGATTCTGCATCCATAGATTCCACCATCTACCTTTTGGGGGGGACGACTAAAATTCCAAAAAGCAAGTTTTGTATAGAAGGAACACAATTTTACTACTCCGTTGTGTATAACAGAAATGTAACACCCACAAATTTTGGTAACAACATATCAGGCATCCTGGAACAAAACCCAAGCAGATACCAAAGAAATCCATAATGTGAGAGTGTGGTTTGGTTGTCCCATATAACTCCTTCCCACAACCACTCCTGTGACTGAAAATGCAAAACAAATTATGCAAAGCAACAAACGCGAATAATGCAATTCAGATGGAGCTGTTCAACTGTCTTTTTCTTTTTAGGCAAAGTGCAACCCCAAAGTCTATGATGCAGTCAAGAATACCACTCACAAGTAACTGAAGGCAGGTTCACAGAGATGAAGGTAGATCTTTAGTGCAATCAATGTACAGTAGCAATGTTACGAGGCATTATTTTAGCTGTGTTTCCCACTATCGACACTTCCCAGTCCCTGCAAAATAGACTCATCTGGTGACTGGAGATCTTTCCACTAGACAAAACCTCACAATTAATGGCAAATACATGCAGGTGACACTTGGTCTGTAGCAAGCAATTTAGATGGCTTCCCTTTTATGCACTGCTGGAACCAGGCCCGGATTAACACCTTTTTGCGCCCTAGGCCACACTTTGGAATTACGCCCCCTTTAAGACAACCTCTACTGCACCCCCCCCCCCCATCCTTTCATCCGCTCGTCCCCCTTAGGGCCCCGCATCCAGCTCCCCCGGTGAGGCCCCACTAGGTCCGCCACATGGGTAGATGCAGGCATGGGGGGAGGAGCTTGTCGCGTTGGGCTTCTCTCCTGTACTGGGGTTTGCGTATGTGCCGTAGCCGGCAGTTGCGCTTCTCTCTCAAGTAAGGAGGAGTCTCCTTGTGTTGGAGGAGGAATACCAGCTTTCATTGTATTAGGGCATGCGTAGACTGAGCAATGGAGTTTCCTGTACTTGCACTGAAGGAGCCAGCAAGTGGATGCTGTCGGCATCGAGGGAGTTAATTGTTCCTCCTGTCGATGTCAACGCCAGTGTCCAGAGCCCCTGCGCATATGCCGTTTGCGCAACAAGAGCAGAGGCAGGAAGGGGCAGGGGTGGCGCCGAAAAGGAGGACTTCCGGTATCCTTCCTTCCTCATCTCCATGCGCATTGCATTTTTATTTGTTTCAACATTTTTATTTTTTTGGTCCGTGATCTGCGCCCCTCCCCCTGCACCCCTAAGCCATGGCCTAGGTTGGCCTTATGGTTAATTCTGGCCTGGCTGGAACCATCTTTATAAGGCTGTCTTGACAACTGGGTTAGCTGTGTAAAAGGGTCTCAAATGTGGTAATGATAACTAGGTTGTTTACATGTTTAAATAGAATGGTCACTCAATGAATTGGGTGAATTCATTTGCATCCTTTTCGGTTTCCATCTCCATTTTCTCCACCACCTTCTGGCTCCCAGTTTTAAACATTGGTTGTGGAGTGACTGGTGGAAAAGTTCTCCATGCGAATCCTCACTAGCTTCTCCGCAGGGGCCGGCTGGAGGAGGAACTTGCAGGTGAAGACTTGCTGGCAGGATTTCCGAAAGTTCTCCGACAGGAAAGCATAGATTATGGGGTTGATGCACGAATTCCCATAGGTTAAGCAGTGAGAGATGATGCGGAAGACGAAGGAGGCATTGTTGAGGGGGAAATGCCCAAACTCGGCCCACATGGTGATGATGTGGTGCGGGAGCCAGGAGATCATGAACACAGCAACCACAAGGAGCACCGTCTGGGCTGTCTAGAAAGGAAGGGGAGGGGGGAGACTTTCAACATGATCTATAGCAGTTTCTCCCAACCTTCCTAAAGCCGCGGCCCCTTAATACAGTTCCTCATGTTGTGATGACTCCCAACCATAACATTATTTTTGTTACTATCATAACTGTAATTTTGCTACTGTTCCGCATCATAATATAAATATCTGATATGCAGGATGTATTTTTATTCACTGGACTAAATTTGGCACAAATACCCCATACACCCAAATCTGAATACTGGTGGGGTTGGGGCGGCGGGGGGATAGATAATAATTGTAAGAAAAACCTTTAGTTCGTATAATCCGGATTAATCAGAGATATAATCGGGAATCCAGAAGTATGGCATATATGTTGAAACGTCCAAAGGTACAAGTCAGTATTAAGGTCAGTTGTAGGTACGGGTGCCTGTATTGGTGCAGTGGGACGTTGGAAAATAGTGTAGAGCAGTGGTTCCCAAACTTTTTTGGCCTACCGCCCCCTTTCCAGAAAAAAATTTACTCACCGCCCCCCTAGAAATTAAAAAAATTTTTTAATATAAATTAAAGAGAAAGATATATGTATTATTGTTTCTACCTTTTTCATAAAATATAATAAAGGTGTAAATTAGAAACATTGAAGTTTGAAATTATGAAACTATTTATTGAACTTAGAATAGAAAGGTAACACAAAAAAGTTATAACATTCAAAATCATCTGAATGAGAAGGATGAACCTGGTCTGCTGCTACCAATCTAGTCATCCTCGGCTCTATTTTCGTCAGCAGTCATCTCAAATCACCGCGATTGACTATTTTGCAATGGGTTTCTTTTTTTGTTAATAAATTGGTTACTGCACTGAATCCATGTTCCAATAAATATGTTGAAGGATATTATTATTATTATTGTTATAAGACTCAACCAGTTGGAAGGGAACCCCAAAGGTATTATTATCCCTTGCTTGGCGAGAGGAGGAGGAGGGAGCAGGAGGAGGGAAGGAGACACACACACACACACACAGATGGATGGTAGCCTGTCACCTGGCTCACTTCACTGCCCCCACCGCCCCCTCACAGGGGTTCAGCGCCCCCCAAATTCTTCTGGGCCTTCCAGCGCCCCCCTAGATCGTCCCACCGCTCACCAGGAGGTGGTACCGCCCACTTTGGGAACCACTGGTGTAGAGGAATGAGGGAGTGTCCAGGGGTTCACAAGCAACTGGAAGGTTACATGCTGAGGAGCGGGATACACGAAGCCAAAAGCGTCTTAAGTTTGATTGTAGATACCAATGTCGGATGGTGTAGATAGAGAGAAGTGATGTAAAAGAATATAACCCGTATAAAAAATTCAAAAGCCGAGGTGTGGTCAAGGCAATATAAGGTCAACAGTTGAGGGTGAGTAAATCAGTATAGCGCAAAAGTCTAGGAGAAGAAGTAGGGACGCTGGACAAAATAGTCCCAAAGTCGGAAAAAAATCCAAACGCTCTGGAACGTTGGGAAAATCAGAAATTCATTGGATAACGAACTAAAGTTTTTTCTTACAATTATGATCTTTTATCATTAGAATCAACATTTTATCTCTAAGACTCTAGTTTGAGTATTACCTTAGAGGATTTACCCAGACAGTTCAGAGAGAATTGTTTTATTTCGCTCTTCCAATTCCGGTAGAGTATTTGCAGGATTCATTTTCAGCATGCTTTGGGAGTTAGGAATTTCCTCTTTATTTTTTTGCCAAGGTTGTGTTTCCTTGATAGTTTATTACATTATTAACAGTTTTGAAAGGGTTTCATGAATCTATAGATATATTATACCGAAGTGACCATTAATTCATGTTTATTTGATTTGGTGAATTAACCTATATATTTCTGTTACGCATAGGAGAATGATGTATTAGCTTCCATATATATTGCTTGCTTACAATACGACCTTTAGATCATTTATGTTTGATTTGGTGCATTAACCTGTATATTTATGTTACGAATAGGAGAATAATGTATTAGGTTCTATATAAAGTGCTTACTCATTATATCAGTGTTTCCCAACCTTTTTTGAGCCGCGGCACACTTTTGACATTTACAAAATCCTGGGGCACACCACCAACCAAAATGACACAAAATGACACTCTAACACAGTAATACATATAGTTAGTATGTTTTTAAATGTATTTATACACTCAGTGTGAAACATGGGCATAGATATCCTGGCAGGAATGGCAGAAAGACACTCACGAAGGTCTTGCTCAACAGCTGTCAGTCTCTCTCTGTGTTTAGAAAAAATGTGTCCATATAGCTTCAAAGCAGTCCACTAGTACTGTTCTTATGCATCAATACACCTCATGGAACAATAATGATTCTTCCACCTTATATATATATGCTCCTGTATCATTCCAGGTGGGCATTAGACAAGTCCCTCGTGTATAACTGATGAACAAGAGAGTTGTTACACAGTCACTAGAAAGGCTATCACGTCCAGCCAATGCCAAATGTAGTAATAGTTGGTACGCATAAACACAAAAACGGCCGAAGGAGGCGGCGCCCCAGCCCCTTCTTCTTTGCCGCCCGGCCCTTCCTCCTCCCCCCGCAAGCAGCAGCAGCAGGAGTTTGGTAGGAGGGGGAAGAAAGGGGGGGAAGAGAGATTTCCCGCGGCATACCAAGTGATTGCTCACGGCACACTAATGTGCTACGGCACAGTGGTTGGGAAACACTGCATTATATGATCCTTTGATGGTATCCTAATATATGCATGTACATCACCTACAGATTTATATTAATATAAAAGATACTTCCATTATATTTATGATAGCATTTTTCTTTTATTATCTAGGTTTAACCCCGCTGTTGTGTTTTCTAGCCTTAGTCTAGCAGTTTACCCATTGTTGTTGTTAGAGAGAGAGAAAAATGGACAGTTTAAAAGGTGGGACAGCAAGGGGTTAGCCAGGACTCTCCCTATCAAATCTAGATAGTGTTTTCACTTTCCAAAAGCCATTCACTCAGTTGACTATCACACAAGTGGTTTCCTGCCACTTTGGCCCTGTGTGCCCATGAACTTGCCATTTCCAGACGGAAAGATCATTTTCCAGTAGCTCTTCTTTACTGCTTTTATCAATAGCTTATGTAACACAACTTCAAGGTTCTTGGGTTCCATGTCTGAGAGCAACTATCAGTAAAACAAATTCATATTCTTATTTAATTATTTATTATTTCGATTTGTATACCGTCCTTTCCAAACTGGCTCAGGACGGTTTACAGCATATCGACTTCATCATAAAAACACATCACAACCTACAAAACAACATAAAAGCAGACAATAAGTCAATTTCACAATATTCTGTTATAACCAGGAGTGGTTATTCATACATTGAATGCTCACCGGAACAGTGCTGTTTTACAAGCTTTCCGGAAGGCCGGCAGTTCGTTAATTGCTCGAACTTCCGGAGGAAAGCTGTTCCACAATTGAGGAGCTGCCACAGAAAAAGCTCTGTGTCTCGTTGACAACAGGTGGATGGTTCGCAGGGAGGGAATCTGCAGTAAATTGAGGTCTTCAGAACGGAGAGATCTCTGGGGAACATATGGGAGTAGGCGGTCCCTCAAGTACACTGGCCCCAGACCATGCAAGGCCTTAAAGCAGGGGTGCTCATTATGGTGATCGGGAGCACCTAGGTGATCTTTGGCCCTCTTCCAGGTGATCTTTGGGCCTCATCAGCCGGATGGTGCGCTCCTGCCATGCGTGCGCACGTGCGCTCCCGCCGCCGCCTTCGCGGGGCTTCTTTTGCCAAAATGAGGCTTTAGTGGGCGGGCCCTGGCGCTTGTTTTGCCACGCACGGTGTGGTGACATGACAGCTCATTGGTTGCTGCTAGGGGGCGGAAGCAAGGTAAAGGCACGCGCACAGATAGGATGTGAGGCTGTGGGAGGGATGGAGGGAATGCGTGTATGTGTGTGCGAGAGAGAGAGCCAAGGAGAGAAGAAAGAAATCTGGATAACTTTTTCGGATCCTTTTGGCAGGCAGGCGGGCGGGCGCTGGAAGGAGAGAGGGAGAGAGAGAGAGAGAGAGAGGCGAAGGAGGGCGGGCAAAGTGGGGCAAAGCCAAGCAAGCCGCGCCGCAAACCCTGCTGCTGCCCTCGGGACTCCCATTGCAAGCCGAGACCTGGGCGAGCGAGCTGTGTGGGGCTGCTTTCTTTCCTTGGTTGGGGGCGAGGAGGGAGGGCTCCGCCGTGTTCCTGGGGCTGAACCCGAGGAGGAGGGGGCTGCAGGGATGGAGACTCCACTTGCTGCTGCTGCTTGTGCCCTTGCCGCCTTTCTCTGCCTCGCCCTCCCTTGCCCTCGAAGGAGAAAGGCGGCGAGGGCCCACGGGGGAGAGAGAGAGAGGGGAGGGTGGCTCTTCAGAGCCGGCTAGGAAGAGCCACCCTCCCCTCTCTCCTGTGGGCATGGACTGCCACCAGTGGGAGGGATCCTCCTTCCTGCCAGCCATCCACTTGGGCGTCCTTTCTGAGTGACACCCTTGAAAGGAAGGAAGGAAAGGCGCCCTCCCGCTGCATCTGTCACTTATGGGAAGCACCTCTTCCACTCTTCCTTCTTCTGCCCAGGTAAGGAAGCCTCAAGGGAGGAGGGAGGGGGGAGGCTGCCTTGGGGAGGCTCCAACCTCATGTGGGTCCCT
Source organism: Anolis apletophallus (assembly GCA_030556195.1). Lineage (NCBI taxonomy): Eukaryota > Metazoa > Chordata > Lepidosauria > Squamata > Anolidae > Anolis > Anolis apletophallus. Next base: position 39,686,291 of record JARBWK010000014.1, on the reverse strand, counting down.
CTCTCGGTTGAGTTTCCCAGCCCAGGCAGCAGCCAGGCGGCCCCTCTTCCCAGCCCTGCGCCTTCCGAGCCGCCACCAAAGCCATATCTGGCCGGAGCGCTGGTGGGTGCGCCTATCCTGCTGCTGCATGTGTGGGAGGGGCCTGCTGTGCACGCCAGAAGCAGGATGGGATGGGGACTTCCTGCTTCGCGAAAGCACACAGCAGGAAGGAGGAAGGCAACGAAGACATTAAGAGAGAGCGCACGTGCAGGCAAGGAGGATCCCCTTCCCGGATACGTGCGACGGCAAGTTCGTGGGCAGGCAAGAAAGAAGCCCCGCGCGGACGGAAAGCTGCAGTAGGAGCGTGCGCGCGCGCATGCGCGCACCCGCTCACATGCACAACAGGTGATCTTTTCAACTTGATTGTTCATATAGTAGCTCGCATGATGAAAAAGTGTGGGCACCCCTGCCTTAAAGGTTAGAACCAGCACTTTGAAGATGATCCGGTGCTCAATTGGCAACCAGTGCAGTCGCTGCAGAGTTGGAGTGATATCTTGAGGCTGGCACTTCAGCCAGGAGCCTCGCTGCTGCGTTCTGCACCAGTTTAAGCTTCCGGATGATTGACAAAGGAAGACCAATGTAAAGGGTGTTACAGTAGTCTAGCCTCAAGATGACCGTAGCTTGGATCACCATGGCTAGGTCACTCCCGGTGAGATAGGGTGCCAGCCGCCTAGCCTGCTGCAGATGGAAGAAGGCGGATCTGCTGACAGCAGAGACCTGAGTCTCCATTGTCAGCAGTGGATCTAACTGGACCCCCAGACTCTTTACTAGGTGCGACGGGCGCAGAGCTTCGCCATCCAGAGTAGGGAGCTGGAGCCCACACCCACCTGGATGACCCAGCCAGAGGATCTCCGTCTTAGATGGATTCACTCTCAGCCGACTGACTCGTAGCCAACCAGTCATGGCTTCAAGGCATTGTTGGAAACAATCGGGTTACAGAGTCCGGCCGGCCATCCATCCTCAGCACCAGCTGGGTGTCATCCGCTTGTGGATGACACTCCAGACCAAAACTCCGCACCAGTTTGGCAAGTGGTCGCATGTAGATGTTAAATAATAAAGGGGAAAGAATGGCTCCCTGAGGCACTCCACAATTTAAGGGGAGCCTTTCTACACACTAAAGCTGCTAATGGAGGCTTCTGGGCTCAAAGGTCCAACTAAAAGTCTGTGGTTGCTTTCAAGTCTCTGTGAAAATAAATATTCCTTGTGAGAAGAGGTGCGCCTTGACACTCTCTTTGGATTTCTTGACCATCTTTCTTAGGGGCCTTCCAGACAGGTCCTATATCCCAGGTTTTCCACTTTAGAGTGGATTATATGAATCTGCACTGCCAACATCCATCTCCTCTGGGGTAAACAGTAAATCTGGGATCAGATCCTGGAATATAGGGCCTGTCTGGAAGGGCCCTTTGGTGCAATTCCCAGAGGAGATGGATGTTCACATAGTATTGAGCCATGACTCTTAAAGTGGTATCAAACTGCATTGATTCTACCGTGTACATTCAAAGATGTTTTTAGGATGTTTTTTTTAGGATGTTTCTGTGATTTGTGTGATTTTACTTGGAAACCACTTTGAGCTTCGGGAGAGGCGGTCTATTAAGCTTGAATTATAAATAAATAAATATAAATAAATAAATAAGATGTCCGGCAAATTAAAACAAAAGCAAAAGCACGGAAACCTAGTACAGATTTTTACATACCTTTCTCTTTGATCGCTCCGATTTTCTGGAAATATTCTTCACCTTTTTATGAAGATGATATAACACCTAAAGAGAGAGTAAGAGGGAATGTGATGTGTTAGTGATGAATAGATCAGATATGACCACAAATTGCCATGGAAGCGTAACATATTGATTTGATGTTCACGTTAGAAATGTACCTCTAACTTGAAATGTTTTTACGCTTTATATGAGATTAGTAATAATTTTGGTTACTGTCTTTTGAGTTGTATATCTTTGGTCTTGATTATTTATTTATTCATTTATTTACAGTATTTATATTCCGTCCTTCTCACCCCGCAGGGGACTCAGGGCGGATTACAATGTACATATACATGGCAAACATTCAATGCCCACAAAGCAGTACCTAAAGTTCCTACTTGACAGATGCAACTGTCTTTCGGGCTGCAGAGGTCGACAACAAGCTACACAATTTTGGTCAGGAGCTCTCTCCGACCCAGGCTGGCTTCGAACTCATGACCTTTCGGTCAGTAGTGATCTTAATGCAGCTGACTCCCAGCCAGCTGTGCCACAGAGGCTGGATGGCCATCTGTCAGGGATACTTTGATTGTGCTCTTCCTGCATGGCAGGGGGTTGACCTACATGGCCCATGCGGTCTCTTCCAGTTCCATGATTCTATAATACTTGCTGGTCTTTATAACGTAGCACAGCTGGTCAGCTAAATCGGTTTTATCAGTTTATTAATCTTTCTGCACTTTGTGTACCTTTTACAATGGAGTCTTTGAACTATAATGTGCCTAATGGAAGAATTAAACGAGATTGCAGACCTAGGATGCGTATGAAGACATTGGAAATGATAAGTTGTTACTTGCAATTAATTCCTTTCTGTAACGACTAGGGAGGACATCTGCACTGATGAATTAATGCAGTTTGACACCACTTGAACTGCTTTGACTCAATGCTATGGGATCCTGGGACTTGTAGTTTGGTGAGGCCCCAGCACTTTTTAACAGAGTAAAGTGTGCACTCCCTTTAACATTCATGGTTCATCTGCACTGTAGAATGAATGTAGATTGGCACCATTTTAACCGCATGGTTGAGTGATAAAGGCACCAAATAGCAGCTCTAGACAAAATTCATAGAATACAGCAGAAACCTATATTCTACAATGTTGGGCTTACTGGGGCCGCCCTATAGCTGCTGCTCCTTATGTAAACCCACAAAATGGGCAGGTTAATTGCGTTAACGCAATTAACATCATAACACCCTAAGGTTTGTTTGACACGAATTATAATCAGTTGCTGGGCAGCAGTATTTGGGAAGGCGATATGGCTTTCATTTCCTGCCTGTCATCCTTTGGTCTGATCCATATGACCTTGTGGGAGAAGTAGAACTAAATGCGCAGGATGCTTTTCTGGGAAGGAGGGGGTATTAGGGGCCATAAAACAACTGTAAGGTAAAAATAAAGGATTTCCCCTGCCATTAAGTCTAGTCGTGTCCGACTCTGGGGGTTGGTGCCCATTTCCATTTCTAAGCCGAAGAACCGGCGTTGTCCATAGACCCCTCCAAGGTCATGTGGCCGGCAGGACTGCATGGAGCGCTGTTACCTTCCCACAGGAGTGGTATTATTATTATTGTTGTTATTTAAAACTTTTATATCTCGATCTTCTCGACCTCCGTAGAGGGACTCAGACCGGGTCACGGCAAAGATTCAATGCAATAATACAATCTAAAAACATCATACAACAACAAAAGATTAAAATACATATAGAATAAAATTACCTATTGATCTACTCACATTTGCATGTTTTCGAACTATTTATTTATTTATCGTATTAGGAGCGAACCAAACAGTTGTATTGTATTTTTTAAAAAACACAAAGTTTGAAAACTTGGCATTCCATTACATGTCCTTTGACCAGTCCTTTCATGTCCTTTGGCCACTTGGAGTGCCTCTGGTATTGCTATAAGAAGGGACTCCACTGTGCATGTGGCTCAGGTTGCATTGTAATAGGTGGTCTGTGGTTTGCTCGTCTCCACACTCGCATGCCGTGGGCTCCATTTCTTAAGGTTGGCTCTGCATCTCGTGGTGCCCCAGCGCAGTCTGTTCAGCACATTCCAAGTCGCCCAGTTTTCTGTGTGCCCAGGAAGGAGTCTCTCATTTGGTTTCAGCCATGGATTGAGGTTCTGGGTTTGAGCCTGCCGCTTTTGGACTCTCGCTTGCTGAGGTGTCCCTGCAAGTGTCTCTGTAGATCTTAGAAAACTATTTCTTGATTTAAGTCGTTGGCGTGCTGGCTGATACCCAAACGGGATGGGCTAGAAATGTCATTGCCTGTTTTAGCCTGCCACTTTTGGACTCTCGCTTGCTGCAGCGTTCCAGCGAGTGTCTTCTTGATTTAAGGCGTTGGTGTGCTGGCTGATATCTGAACTACTAGGTTGGCAGGAGCTAGGGCTAATAGCAGAATCTCACCCCGTTCCCCAGATTCAAATCGCAAGTTCAGCAGCTCAGTGGTTTAACCCACTGTGCCACCGGGGGCTCTACATATGGCTCAAGATTTGTGCTTCGTCCCCAGCGGATACCAAGGGCTCATCCTCTGTTCTGCTCTGCCTCTGCCTTCTAACTAGAACAGTGGTTACCTTACCATTACCTATTGATCTACTCACATTTGCATGTTTTCGAACTGCTAGGATGGCAGAAGCTGGGGCTAACAGAGGGAGCTCACACCGCTCCCTGGGTTCGAACCTGCGACCTTTCAGTCAACAAGTTCAGCAGCCTAGCGGTTTAACACACTGCGCCACCGGGAGCTCCAATTAACATTGAATAGTAGGAGTCAAACTGCATTCATTCTGCAGTGTAGATGCAGCCCATGGTTTTGACAAGTCAGAGCCTGGGACAATCCTGAACTGTCAATCCAAGTATAACTGACAGCTGGTATGATGATAGGGTTAAAATACCGAGCAGCAGAAATGAGCACTACTTGGATTGTGTCTCAACTTTTCCAGGAATTCAGCAACTGAAGTTAGAAAATTATGTTGAAAGAGTAAGTAATTTCCATTACTCCTTGTAATGTTTCATTCTCTTTACATTGATTTTTAAGGTAACTCACTGTATCACTAGTTAACTTTGCCATTACAAGTCCTGGTTTGGGTCAGGCAACTGGACTGTCAGTGTTTCTCAACCTTCCTAATACCACAACCCCTTCATACAATTCCTCATGTTGTGGTGACCCCCAACCATACGATTATTTTTGTTGCTACTTCTTAACTGACCAACAGAAAATACTGGAAGGGTCTGGTGGGCATTGACCTTGACTTTTTGGAGTTGTAGCTCACCTACATTCAGAGAACACTGTGGACTCAAACAACAATGAATCTGGACCAAACTTGGCATAAATACTCAATATGCCCAAATGCAGTCCCGGATTAACCTATTGTGGCGCCCTAGGCCACACTCTGGAAGCGCCGCCCCCGCCCTGGGGAGCGGGGCCGCTTGCGGGTGCCAGGACCGCTTTTGGGGGGCGGGGCCGCTTGCGGGGAGGCTCCTTCCTTCAGTGAAGGTGAAGGAAGGAGGGGCGGGGCCGACACGAGCAGCGAGGAGGGGGCGACGGGACTTCCCTCCGCCTCCTCGCTCGCATCAGCGTCGGCCCCGCCCCTCCTTCCTTCAGTGAAGGAAGGAGGGGCGGAGCCAACGCGAGCGAGGAGGGGGCGGCGGGAAGCCGCGTCAGAGACCCTAGGGCAGTCTTTCTCAACCAGTGTGCCGGGGCACACTAGTGTGCCGTGACGGACCTCCTGCTGTGCCGCGAGAAAAGCTCTCTGCCCCCCTTCCTCCCCTCCTTCCTGCCGAACTCCTGCTGCTTGGGGGAGGAGGAGGAAGGGCCGGGCAGTGGCGAAGAAAAAGAAGAAGGGACCAGGGCGCCGCCTCCTTCAACTTTTTCCCCAGCCAGCCTCCAATCCGCCATGACTCCCACCATGACTCTCGCCCCTCGCTCGCTGAAGCCGCGTGGAGGAGGAGCCCCGCCCACTGAAGCCCGTTCACCGCTCATGCTCCTCCTCTGTAGGAGAGCTGAAGCTGGGGGGAGGGGGCGGCGCATGGCGCGGCCTGTAGGTTAGCTGAAGCTGGGGGGAGGGGCGGGACATGGCGCGGCCTGGCTCTGCCCCCTCCCTTTGGCTTCGGCACTCCCAGCAGCTGCTCCAGTCTTGAAGGGACAGTGCCAAGCCAGCACTGTGCTGGCTCTGGCACCGCTGGCTTGGCACTGCCCCCTCAAGGCTGGAGCAGCTGCTGCAAGAGGTGAAGCCGGGGGTAGGGGGCAGGGCATGGCACAGCCTGTCTCCGCCCCCTCCCCGGCTTCGGCACTCCCAGCAGCTGCTCCCAGGAGGCCACCAACCCCCAACCATTCTTTACTGTGTTAGAGTGTCATTTTGTGTCATTTTGGTTGGTGGTGTGCCCCCTGATTTTTTTAATGTTAAAAGTGTGCCACGGCTCAAAAAAGGTTGGGAAACACTGCCCTAGGGCCTATGGTGCTCCGCGTGCAGGCGCAGGAGCACCCAAAGATCGAACTTTTTATTTTTATTTTGGGGGGTCCGGACCTGCTGCCCCCCCCCCATGGCTGCTGCCCTAGGCCATGGCTTAGGGTGGCCTTATGGGTAATCCGGGCCTGCCCAAATGTGAACATTGGTGGAGTTTGGAGAAAACAGACTTTGACATTTGGGAGTTGAGGTTGCTGGGATTTATAGTTCACCTACCGTCAAAGAGCATTCTGAATCCCACCAACAATAGAATTGAGACAAACTTCCCACAATAAAAATACTTCCCACGACCAACAGAAAATACTGTGTTTTCTGATAGTCTTTTGTGACCCCTCTGACACCCCCCGTGACCGCCCCCCCAGGGGTCCCAACCCCCAGGATGAGAAACACTCGTTTACATTTTGGAGAAATATAGTGCTCATAATCCCCTAGCTAGCATAACTAGTGGCTATAATTTCTTTTTATTTTATTTATTATTCCATTTTATATACCGCTCCATTCCCATAGGCTCGGGGTGCTTTACACAATGAACATATGCAGTGGAAACATAATAAAACAACAATAAAACATCAATAAAACCACAATAAAACACAATAAGACAGTCCCCATAATGGGTTTATGTGAGTTATACTCGAAGGAAAGAAGGAGATAAGGAAAGAAGGGAGGGCAGAAGGACGGAAGGAAGGAAGTCTTCCAAATTCTGGCCCAATTTAATTTACATTCCCGTCCAACCAAATCACCCTATAGTACGGCTGGTTTTCTTCCACCTCCCTGTTTTCGGAAAGCACGCAAAAGAGAAGCATAAATGCCACATTTAATAGATTGATTATCTTTTCATTAATTGGCTTAAGTACTGTAGCTCTTCCAGCTCTAATGGTTAAGTACATCCATTGCTTGGTTACAAGGGCGCTCTAACTGTGTTTTCCAAAGGTTAATCTAAATTTTGTTGATAGAGCAGATACATTCTTCTCCTAATGGCTTTCTTTTTGAAATAAGAGAGAAAGCGAAAGAGAGAAAATCAACAGATGAGTCAACTGACAATATTTTCATCCAAATTGAAAACAATCCCTAACATCCATGGGAAAGTGAAGCAATTCAAAGTTTTGGTTAGTTTTAAAGACATGGTGCTGAACTGTTGTACTGAGTTCAGCACCATGGCTAGCTCCTTTAAGGCTTTTGTGAAAATATGGATATAGGACACTGTTTCCCAACCTTTTTTGAGCCGCGGCACACTTTTAACATTAAAAAAAATCCGGGGGCACATCACCAACCAAAATGACACAAAATGACACTCTAACACAGTAATACATATAGTTAATTGACCTTGAGTTTTGGAGTTGTAGTTCACCTACATCCAGAGAGCACTGTGGACTCAAACAATGATGGATCTGGACCAAACTTGGCAAGCAGGCCCCTCAGGCAGTAGAGCAGGCCGAGGGCCACCACCAAGCCCAGGCTCCAGCCCAGGGTCAAGCCGCCAGCCTCAGCCGCTCCCATTGCCACGGGTAGCAGCTCACGGGCGAAAGGGGTGGTGGGGGAGAGGGAGAAGGCGGCAATTCCCCGTCCCCAGCGCCGCTCTCCGCCATGGCTCTGGCCCCTTGCTCGCTGAGGCCACGCGGAGGAGGAGGAGCATGAGAGGTGGACGGCATGAGAGGTGGACGGTAGGCAAAGGACGCCGCTGCATGGGGCGCCATCTGGGTAAAGGGCGCATTCCCCCGCCCGACAGACAGCATCCGGCCGATGTTCCGCTTTTGGGCCTTGTGCGCTCCGACGCCGCGCCGTAGCAAACCTCCCTGCTTGCCGAATAGGGAGTGCTGTGTTTACAGGCTTCTGCGCCTGCGCACAGGAACTTCTGGGCATGCGCGGAGGGGGGCGCGTGTGCCGAATAGGGAGTGTTGTGTTTACAGGCTTTGCGCCTGCGCACAGGAACTTCTGGGCATGCGTGGGGGGGGGGGGGGGCAAAATAATGTTTTGGGAGGGGGCGCCAAAATAATGTTCGCTTACCATTTAAAATTACCTTAGACCGCCCCCGAGCCCTGCCCACTGAAGCCCATCTACCGCTCATGCTCCTCCTCCTCCGTGCGGCCTCAGCAAGCGAGGGTCCGAAGTCATGGCAGAGAGCAGCGCTGTGGACGAGGGCCCCCTTCCCCGGCACCACTCTCTGCCATGTCTCCCGCCATGATATTCGCCCCTTGCTCGCTGAAGCCACGCGGAGGAGGAGGAGGAGGAGGAGCATGACCATGAGCGGTGGATGGGCTTCAGTGGGCAAGCTTCTGCCGCTGGGAAGGGGTGGGGCCCGAGCGACATTACCCTTCCCTCCTCCCTCCCTCGATTGGAGGCTGGCTGGGGAAACGGCCAAAGAAGGCAGTGCCCCTTCTTTTTCTTCGCCACCGCCCGACCCTTCCTCCTCCTCCCCCAAGCAGTAGAAGTTTGGCAGGAGGAGGGAGGGAGGAAGGGGGGCAGAGAGCGTTTCTTGCGTCACAGCAGGAGGTCTGTCATGGCACACTACTGTGCCGCGTCACAGCGGTTGGAAAACACAGATATAGGAGACACTGGCTGCTACTGGGGTTTGGTTTTTTTAATTGCGTCAGAAGCGAATAGAGAATATACTGCAAGTCGCTTCTGGTGTGAGAGAATTGAACACCTACAAGCAGGCATCCTCAAACTGTGACCCTCCAGCTGTTTGGACCTTCAACTCCCAGAATTCCTGACAATTGAACAATCTTGTTAGGGATTCTGGGAGTTGGAGGCCCAAACAGCTGGAGGGCCACAGTTTGAGGATGACTGGTCTACAGCAGTGTTTCTCAACCTTCCCAATGCCACGGCCTTGCAAGGAGAGAATAGATGTGATAAAGTCCTCAGTGTCTTGGGCTGTGACTTTTCCTGTACCTCCTCCCCTCCCTCCTGTGTAAGCTCACTTCAGTAGGAGTCTGGGGTATGTTCATAAACCTCTTCCAAAAGAAGAACTTGTCTCATAAAATCATTTTAAAAGCCAGAAAGATCCTTCCTGTCCATAATTGCAACGCCAGGTCACCCGGACATGTGCCTGCCTGCCATTCTAAACCTCCCTGGGAACTGGTTACGTGATCAAACCTTGGACAGAAAAATTACTAAAAGACTGTTTCTTGGAAAAGCTGGCATTATTCCTGTTTACACTATGTGAGGAAAACACCCTCTTGCTTTTACCTGATTCAATGTAAGTTAGCTACTAAACATTTATTTTGCTGCTAGGGGATTGTGCGATCCTCCAGAAGTTATTGGACTACAGTTCCCATCAGCCCTAGCTAGCACAGCCTTCAATGATGACCCCCAGCTGGTGCTGAGGATGGAAGGCTGGCCGGACTCTGTACCCAATTGTTTCCAGCTATGCCTTGAAACTGTGACTGGTTGGCTACGAGCCAGCCGGTTGAGAATGAACCCATCGAAGACGGAGATCCTTTGGCTGGGTGGTCCGGGTGGGAGTGGGCTCCGGCTGCCTAATCTGGACGGCGAGGCATTACGCCCGTCGTCATTAGTAAAGAGTCTGGGGGTCCAGTTGGACCCACTGTTGACAATGGAGGCCCAGGTCTCTGCTGTCAGCAGATCCGCATTTTTCCATCTGCGGCAGACTAGGTGGCTGGCGCCCTATCTCACTAGGAAGGACCTAGCCACGGTGATCCAGGCCAGTGTTTCCCAACCTTTTTTGAGCCGCGGCACACTTTTAACATTAAAAAAATCCGGAAGCACACTACCAACCAAAATGACACAAAATGACACTCTAACACAGTAATACATAGTTAATTTACCTTGAGTTTTGGAGTTGTAGTTCACCTACATCCAGAGAGCACTGTGGACTCAAACAATGATGGATCTGGACCAAACTTGGCAAGCGGGCCCCTCAGGCAGTAGAGCAGGCCGAGGGCCGCCACCAAGCCCAGGCTCTGGCCCAGGGTCCCGCCGCCAGCCTCAGCCGCTGCCATTGCCACGGGTAGCGGCTCACAGGCAAAAGGGGCGGCGGGGGAGAGGGAGAAGGCGGAAATTGCCCGTCCCCAGCGCCGCTCTCCGCCATGACTCCGGCCCCTCGCTCGCTGAAGCCGCGCGGAGGAGGAGGAGCATGAGCGGTGGACAGGCTTCAGCCCTGCCCACTGAAGCCCGTCCACCACTTATGCTCTTCCTCCTCCGCGCAGCCTCAGCGAGCGATGGGCCCGGCGCCGCTCTCCGCCATGTCTCCCGCCATGACTCTCACCCCTCGCTTGCTGAAGCCGCGCGGAGGAGGAGGAACATGAGCGGTGGACGGGCTTTAGTGGGCAAGCTTCTGCCACTGGGAAGGGGAGGGGCCCGAGCGACGTCACCCTTCCCTCCTCCCTCCCTCAATTGGAGGCTGGCTGGGGAAATGGCCGAAGGAGGCGGCGCCCCGGCCCCTTCTTCTTTTTCTTTGCTGCCGGCCGGCCCTTCCTCCTCCTCCCCCAAGCAGCAGGAGTTCGGCAGGAGGAGGGGGGAAGGAAGGGGGCAGAGAGCTTTTCTCGCAGCACAGCAGGAGGTCCGTCACGGCACACTACTGTGCCACGTCACAGCGGTTAGGAAACACTGATCCAGGCGACGGTCATCTCGAGACTGGACTACTGTAACGCCCTTTACATTGGCCTTCCTTTGTCGGTCATCCGGAAGCTTAAACTGGTGCAGAATGCCGCAGCGAGACTCCTGGCCAGAGTGCCGGCCAGGGCCCATATCACTCCAACCCTGCAGCCACCACTGGTTGCCAATCGAGCACCGGATCATCTTCAAAGTGCTGGTTCTGACTTTTAAGGCCTTGCATGGTCTGGGGTCGGTGTACCTGAGGGACCGTCTACTCCCATATGTTCCCCAGAGATCTCTTCGTTTTGAGGTCCATAACCTCCTGCAGATCCCTTCCCTACATACTATTCACTTACCATCAACGCTACAGAGGGCTTTTTCTGTTGTGGCACCAAGCCTATGGAATGCTTTACCGCCGGAGGCCTGAGCAACATGCGAATTGCCGGCCTTCCGGAAAGCCTGTAAAACTGCTCTCTTTAGACAGGCTTTTGGCCTCTAATCCTTGGTTGGTAGATTAATACTGTTTTAGTGGGATTACTGGGAAGTGGGTTTTTATCTTGTCATTCACTGTTCTACTTCTGTGATTTTATGTATTGTAAACCACCCTGAGCCATCCCGGAAAGGACGGTATACAAATTGAAATAATAATAAATAAAAAAATAAGGGAGGAATGATTGGCTGCTGTTCATCTTCCGGTCCCAATTCAAGGTGCAGGTTCTTACCTACAAAGCCCTGAACGGTTTGGGACCCGCCTACCTGCGTGACCGCATTAACATAAGAACATAAGAAGAGCCATGCTGAATCGGACCTCAGCCATTCTGTACACACTGCGTGAAGGACCTGACCTGCTCCCGCATTGCTGTGGCACTTGAATGTCCTTTTCAGTATGAACCCAGGCAATCTCTTCAATCATCTGGAGAGGCCCTGCTCATGCTCCTCCTCATCTCGCTCCCGCTCTGTCTTCCCAGGCAATCTCTTCAATCATCTGGAGAGGCCCTGCTCTCGCTCCTGCTCCCTTCGCAGGCGCACTTAGTGGGGACAGGAGAAAGGGCCTTCTCTATGGTGGCCCCCTCGACTCTGGAACTCGCTCCCCAGGGATATTAGACAAGCCCACACATTGGCAAATTTTAGGAGGAGCCTGAAAACGTGGCTGTTCCAATGTGCCTTCCCTGAATAAAGCAAATAACACCCTGCTGTGATCAATCCCTTGCAAATGTCCTCCTAAGCACTTTAATTTCCTGTTGGGTCATCTGCCCATATTATCCTTTAAAACAGGGGTGCTCACACTTTTTCAGCATGTGAGCTACTTATAAAACAACCAAGTCAAAATGCTCTACCTACCCACTACTCAGCCATAAAAGCAAAATATTTGGAAATTTATTTCAGTGAGAGCCATAGAATATATTTTAAGGCTGAATTCAACTAAATGTGAGTATAATAAGCCCCTGAATTTATTCATAATAATAATAATGATAATATTCATTCAGCCTCTGCTGCTACTAATAATAATAGTAACAACAACAACAACAGGTTCCTAGAGTAGAAGGAGACCTCCAAGGGCCATCCAGTCCAACCTCCTTCTGCCATAAGGGAAAAACACAATCAAAGCATTCCTCTCAGATGGTCATTCAGCCTCTGATAATAATAATAATAATAATAATAATAACCATGGGTTCCTAGAATAGGAGGAGACCTCCAAGGGCCATCCAGTCCAACCTCCTTCTGCACCTGGGTGGCATCGGGAGCCTGCGGGGCAGGACTGAGCCTTCCTCCTGCCCTGCCTGCGATCTACCAGGACGCCCTACGCGATCTACCAGTAGATCTACCTTGCTTTAAAACCTTTCCTGTTATACACGTTCTACCTCTGTTGTAACCAGTGTTATTTATTTTTAAATTTTTAATATTTCACATTTGGCCCGCCCAGGATGGTTTTAAACTGTCTGTTATTGCTTGTGTGTAAGTGTATTGATTGTATTGTTGTATTATTTGCTGTTATGTTGTTATTATGTGTTATTGGGCTTGGCCTCATGTAAGCCGCCCCGAGTTCCCTTGGGGAGATGGTGGTGGGGTATAAATAAAGTTTAATAATAATAATAATAATTAATGATGATGATGGGAGTTAAAATTCCCACAACCCTGATAAGGCCCACCTGTGGCTATAAAAGCTCTTTCCTGAATGTTGCTTGGAAACATTGACCCATATAAAAGCTAAGGCCAGAATGGTGAATTCATTCATCACTTATATTCCCAAACACTATTGAACTCAGCAAGACTCAGTAGAAAAGTAAAAACTTGTTCTATTAATCACCAAAACAGTGGCATAATTCTTCTCTTAGAGCAGGGTTTCTTAATCTGGGGGTTGGACCCTTGGGGAGGTCGTGAAGGGTTTTCAAAGGGGTCACCAAAGACCACAGAAAACACAGAATTTTCTGTTGGTCATGGAGGTTCTGTGTGGGAAGTTTGGCCCAATTCTATCGTCGTTGGGGTTCAGAGTGCTCTTTGATTGTAGGGGAACTATAAATCCCAGCAACTACAACTCCCAAATGCCAAGGTCTATTTTTCCCAAACTCCACCAGTGTTCATATTTGGGCATATTGAGTATTTGTGCCAAGTTTGGTCCAGATTCACTATTGTTTGAGTCCACAGTGATCTCTGGATGTAGGTGAACTACAACACCAAAACTCAAGGTCAATGCTCACCAAACCCAGTATTTTCTATTGGTCATGGGAATTATGTGTGCCAAGTTTCATCACTGGTGGAATTTAGAATGCTCTTTGATTGGAGGTGAACTATAAATCTCATCAACTACAACTCCCAAATAACAAAATCAATTGCCCCCAAACTCACCAGTATTCAGATTTGGACGTATCAGGTAGTTTTTCCAAATTTGATCTAGTGAATGAAAATATATCCCGCATCTCAGATATTTACATTATTATTCATAACAGTAGCAGAATTACAGTTATGAAGTAGCAATGAATATAATGTTATGGTTGGGGGTCACCACAACATGAGGAACTTCATTACGGCATCACGGCATTAGTTAGGTTGAGAACCACGGTGTTAGAGCAAATTCAGGTGGTGAATGCTAACAGAAAGGGATCCAAAACAAAGCCATTGCGACACAAAGTAAAGGTATCACTGTGCTTTGGGGGGGGGGGGATCTAATAACATCACTGGGAACATCCCTAAATCCCTCAGACTCTGGCCCAGAAATCTCAGGATGCATCTACGCTGTGGAATTAATGCAGTTTGACTCCACTGTAAGTGCCATAGCTCAATGTTATTGAAGTATAGGAACTGTAGTTTTACCTGTCTTCTCTCCCGAAGAGTGTGAGCACCACACCAAACCACAACTCTCAGGATTCCATAGCACTGAGCGATGGGAGTTAAAGTGGTAACAAATGTATCAGTTCTACAGTTTAGATGCATCCTTAGTGTCTGGGGAGAACCTGAACTGGCAGGAACACACAATCAAAACACTCTGAATAAATGACCATCCAGTTTCTGTTTAAAAACCTCCGGAGAAGGAGACTCCACTGGACTGCTAAGCAGGAGCATATTTCCCAGCCTCCTTTTCTCTAAGCCAGACCTGGGCAACCTGCGGCCCGCGGGCCGGATGTGGCCCGGCAGCCAATTCTGTCCGTCCCGGGGAGAAGGGCGTCGGGGTCGGGGCCAAGAGGAAGGGGTGCGGGCTGTGGGGCCTGCGTCCAGACAGCCCGCCGCCTGCCAACCCGGGAGGCGATCCGGGCCTGCAGAGGGAGCAGTCGGCGACCTGCGGCAGCTGATAATCCTGCCAACCTGGAAGACTTGATCGTCTTCCGGTTCGCCAGGGCGATTACCCGCCGCAGCTCGGTAGGCACTCCAAAGCCGGGATGGCAGGCACTCCATGGCAGGGCGATCAGCTGGGGAACAGCTGGGGGTGAGAGCGGGTGGAGGGCTGTAGCCTCCGATCGTCTGCTGCTCTGCTCTGCTCTACTGCGGTGGCGGCTGGGTCCGCTTTGTTATCCTCTGGGCTGGGTCCATTGGGCCATTCCATCTTGGGATCCTTCCTCTCTTGAGGATGTCAGCCTCTATCTTAGTTCGCACCTTGTCTTCTTGAATTTCATTTTATTTTATTTGAGTGGTTTTTATTATTATTTTATAATAATAATTTTATAATAATATAATATAATATAATAAATAATATAATGTTATATTATATTATAATTTCAATATATTATAATGTCTATATATATACTATAATATAATTATGATATTAATACTAATAATATATGAATATTACTTGATATATTAATATATTAATATTAAAGATGTGTAATATATAGTAAATAAATAAATAAATGATGTAGATTAGAATGTAGTTCAGCCTTTAAGTGCGGCCCTCCATAATATTTTTTGGCTCTCGTGTGGCCCCTTGGAAAAATAATTGCCCACCCCTGCTCTAAGCTAAACATGCCCTGCTCCATGCGGGGCTTAGCTTCTTCCAGACCTCTGACCATTTGGGTTGCCTTTCTTTGGACACCTTCTGTCTTGTCCATATCCTTCCTGAATTGTTGTGCCCAGAACTGGACACAATCTTCTTCCAGGTGATGTCTAACTAAAGCACAATGCAGTGGAACTATGGCTTCCCTTGGTATAAACACTATACAACCTAGAATTGATGCAACCTAGAATTGAATTGGTTTTGGTAGAATCATGGAATCTTATGGTTGGAAGGGACCCCAAGAGCCATGCAGTCCAACTCCCTGTCATCCAGGAATATACAGCTACTGTACTCCTCAGAGATGCCCATCCAACCACTGTTTAAGACCTCCAAAGGTGGTGAGTCCACTGCTCTCGAACACTTAATCTGGCTTCACATTGTTGTAACTCGGAAAACCAAAAGATTGGCATCATCTCAACTTATTCCATAACTCAAGGCTATTTCTGTGATTGGCAATAAGGTGATCTGCCCATTCTCAGGAATACTTCCTTTTTCATAATCAACTCTTCAAATTCAAAGCTGAAATTTATCCAAGCACTCTGACAGGATTCTGAGATCTAGCTGTCCTGACTTCAATGATGAGACATGGATCGGTAACCCTGGTTTGGGACCCCATTTTCCGATCCAACTATTGGTGGCCATGCCCGGATTACCCATAAGGCCAACGAGGCCATGGCCTAGGGGCGCAAGCCGGGGGGGGGGGGGAGATCACGGACCAAAAAAACCACAAAACTGGTCTGCGCCCCTCTTTCCCCCTTTCTCATGCCCCTCCTCGCTCCTTCTCCCAGCAAAGTCTCTGCTCCGTCCCCTCCGTCTCTCTCACGCACACGCTCTCCCTCTCACGCTCTCTCTCTTGCGCTCTCTCTCGCGTGCGCGCTCTTGCTCTCACTCTCTTGCGCACTCTTTCTCACGCGCGCATGCTCTCTCTCTCTCATGCGCGCTTTTGGAGTGAGTTTGCACCCGCTGCGCTCTCCCCAAGCCTCCTGACTCCCGAGGAGACCTTCAGAGCACAGCGGAGCTTTCCAGCCGGTGGGAATGGGGACCTTGGAGGTGCTGGGAGTTTGGCTTAAAGGGGGCGTAATTCCAAGGTGTGGCCTAGGGCGCAAAAAAGTGTTAACCCGGGCCTGTTGGTAGTTAGCCAAGTACATGGCCAAAAGAGACAAACAATAGAAGTTTCCAGAGCTCCCTGTTCCAATCTGAGAAACTGAGCAATTTTTGGATGTTGAATATTGCAGGAAAATTGCAACCTATTCCAATGGTGGAGTGGCACATCTAGAAACTTCACCTTGGGAGTAGGTAGAAAAGGGTCAGCCCAGGGAAACAGTAGGAGTTGAGGCCCGTAAATAGCCCCAAGGTGGCACTTTGCCCATCCCCATACTAAGCCCCAAAGGATTTGGGTACAACAATCTCAAGTGGGTCTGCATTTTCACTTTTTCATCATGATCACTATCACTCCACCATCACCACTACCATCCCCATCACCACCCACCTTGGCATAGCAGCAAGAGATGAGTACCAGAGGCAGCAGGTAACCCAACACCAAGATGGTCACCTTGTAGACCCGCTTGGCGCCTGGGTTCTCAGCCCAGTGTTCCCAGCAGAAGGATCTGTTGGGTGCCTGGGGCTGCTCACTCACAAGGACCTGGTGCTGAGCCACCGGGATGGCGATGAGGAGGGACAGGAGCCAGATGACTCCCACACCAAGAGTAGCATTGCGTTTGCTGCGGATCCAGAGTGAGCGCTTGGCGTGTACCACAGCAATGTACCGGTCCACTGACATGGCCACCAGGGTGAAGATGCTGACCAGCATGGTGGCCATGACCAGATAGTGCACCCACTTGCAGAAGAAGGCACCAAAGACCCACTCAGGCAGGGAATAGATGGTGGCCTGGAAGGGGACACAGAAGAGGAGGAAGGAGAAGTCGGCGATGCTCAGGTTGAGGATGAAGATGTTGGTGGCACTGCGTGATGGCCGTCTTCCTGGACGAAGGCGGCCTAGTACCACCAGTACCAGTGTATTCCCCACCAAGCCCAGAAGGAAGATCAGTCCAAACAGGACAGGAACAATCACTGTTTCGGGTCCACCTCCGGACATACTGGGCAAGCAAGAGGAAGTGTTGGCCTGCTGGAACCTAAAGTCATTGAGGCTGCAGGTGGTGCCATTGGTCCCTGACTCTGCCATGGAGCAGGATCACTTCATGAGATGCTCTCTCAGCTCGGGAGGACTGTCCAGACACACTTGTGTTTTGCAAGGAAGCCAGGGGTTCCAGTGGAGGTAGCAGCTCAGAATCCTTGTCCTTGGTCCACAGACTTCTTCTCCAGTTCGAAGACCTGTTGGCTTCCTGAACACACTCTTTGCAGAGACTGTCCCTGGGATTAGAGACAATGAAAATATTCCCCCCTCAAAGATAACTGCGTAAGATTTTTGTGGTCTTCCAGTTTAGAGGTCAACAGCATCACAAGAGAAGGGACTGCTTCAACCTGGATTTGAGCGAAGCTGCCGGCACTTTCAGTATATTTCAGAGGAGTGCCTGTTGATGTGCTTGTCTGAGTATAGCTGAGAATAGGCTGTTTCCAGCTCCTCCTTCTCCTCTCACTCTCTCTCTCAGGAGCTGAAAGGAGGGAAGAGGACTCACAACAGAGTGGAAGAGACACACCGGAAAGGTAGGTGTGTGTGTCTCCTGTCTTCACACAGGAGACAGTTCCCTTCCCATTTTCCCAGTCTGTAGGACCAATTTAAAACCTAAATTGACTCAATACTTGCTGTGCCATAGTTTTATCGAATCACAGTAATCCTCTTCCTGGAAGAGTTATGGTTTTCCAAAGGCTCAGAAATAAATATATTATCCCCCCCAGCTTTTTAAAAAGACTCTTTCCAGAATTGCACCAGTTGAAAGCATCAGAAGATCGAGACCGAACCACCAGCTGCTGCAAAACCCCTAAACCAGTGATTTTCAACCTTTTTTTTTGAGCCGCGGCACATTTTTTACATTTACAAAATCCTGGGGCACACCACCAACCAAAATGACGCAAAATGACACTCTGACACAGTAATACATATAGTTAATATGTTTTTAAATGTATTTATACACTCAGTGTGAAACCTGGACCTGTTTCGATGAACACAACATAGATTTATCCTGGCAGGAATGGCAGAAATACACAAACTTCCCACACAGAACTCCCATAACCAAGAGAAAATGCTATAAGAGTTTGGTGGGCATTGACCTTGAGTTTTGGAGTTGTAGTTCACCTATATCCAGAGAGCACTGTGGACTCAAACAATGTTGGATCAGGACCAAACTTGGCATGAATACTCAATATGCCCAAATGTGAACACAGATGGAGTTTGGGGAAAACAGACCTTGACATTTGGGAGTTACAGTTTCTGGGATTTATAGTCAACATACAATCAAAGAGCATCCTGAACTCTTGCAACAATGGAATTGAACCAAACTTGGCATATTGAATTCTCATTACCAACAGAAAGAACTGAAAAGGTTTGCTTGGGAATTGACCTTGAGTTTGGAAGTTGTAGTTCACCTACACCCAGAGAGCACTGTGGACCAAACAATGTTATGTTATGTTGTTGTTTGTTTTCTATCCAGAATCACAATGTTGGAAGGAGGCTCACCACTTTAAGGTTCCTAAAACAGGCATGGGAAAACTTCGGCCCTCTGGGTGCTTTGGACTTCAACTCCCACCATTCCTAATAGCCTGAGGCCCTTTCCTGCTTAAGTGGCTGAGAGGGAAAAGGAAAAGAGCCTGAGGCCGCTAGGAATGGTGGGAGTTGGAATCCAAAACACCTGGAAGGTCCAAGTTTGCCCATGCCAGCTTTCGACAGAGACCTCTTCCTCCCACTTCGCGCCCTTTCTTCCCCCTCCTGCCGAACACTTACTTTTTCTTCTACACTGCCGCTTCTGCCGCCATTTTGATCCGAGGGGGCAGTTTGAGCGGGTTCACAAGGGGAGGGGGGAGGGAGGAAGACGTGACCCATGCGGGCGCTACTGCGCAGACTCGCCCCAGAGCAAAGTGAGGCAAAGCGAGCAGAGCGAGGCTGGGAAGAAGGGAGCCCGAGTGGAGAAGAAAAAGTGTTCGGCAGGAGGGGGAAGAAAGGGTATTGGAGGCTCCAATTTCCCACGGCACACCTGATGATGGCTCACGGCACACTAGTGTGCCACGGCACACTGGTTGGGAAACACTGCTATATGTTATTGATGGCCTTATTGGCCTGCTCTCCTATTCCTTGCTCATAGAAACTAATTTGCACTGTCTGCTCACTGCCTGACGATCTCCATTCCAGTTGGAGAGAAACATCAAAAAGAACACGGTTGGTAGGATTGGAACATCTCCCCCAGGATTTTTGATGTTATACAGAATAATTTGACAGGAACAGTTTCCTCCATCTGAAGCAAATCTTGATTGGAGTATTACATAACAATAGCTTGGGGTCCTTTTGATGTTATTTACTGTTCGGTACAGGTTTCAGATTTCTGAAAGGTATCAATTTTTTTGTCTGGATTTGATTGGGTCCTTTGTGGAGCTGCCCTTCATCAGGCCTCTGCAAAAGCACTCGAAAATCACACCGAAGTGGGCCTTTGCAGCGCGGCAGTGGGAAAAATACTCAGCATGCCTACTACAGAGACGTGACTATTGTTAAGTGGACACATCTGCGAACAGAACCATTATCAGATGAATCCAGTGTGAAATTATTAGCTGAACCATTTATCCTGGCATGCATTTTCTGTGGAATTTACAGGCACATTTGTTTCTGCGTATCCATGAAGACCCCTGATTCTGGGGAAATGCTCCTGGGGGATTTAATCCTGTTTGCTTCTGAGTAAGCACACAGAGAATTATTCTGGTACCTTGTAGCATGAATTGTAAGAGGCATCTTTTATCAAGGCAGAATACAGTGTTCCCTCGCTACTTTGCGGTTCGCTTATTGCAGACTCACCATTTCGCGGATTTCAAAAAATATTAATCTATATATATATTTTTCTTGCGTCCGTGCAATGTCGTATATAGACAACGAAACTATGGCTCGCAGAACCACCAAACTCAACAACCGCATTAACCATAGGACAATGTACAGACAACGCCAAAAAACCCGGCCCTACGTACCTCGCAACACCCACAAAAACCAGCCCCCAAAAACTGGCAACGGAACTCCCACCCCGGCCTCTCTGCTGCCAGCGCTTAGAACGTTCGCACGTTGCAGCCAGAGCGCCTCCTCCGCCTCCTCCTTCGATCAGGAAGAGCAGCGGGGGGAGGTCGTGGAAGGAGGAGGGGACACGCCCCCTCCCCCAGCCCCTCCCACCTCCTTCCACGCAGCCCCCACCGTCTCGGTAAGGAAGAGCGGCGGGGGGGTCGTGGAAGGAGGAGGAGACACGCCCCACTCCCCCCAGACCATCCCACCTCCTTCCGCGCACCCCCCCAACCGTCCCGGTAAGGAAGAGTGGCGGGGGTCATGGACACGCCCCCTCCCCCAGCCCCTCCCACCTCCTTCCGCGCACCCCCCCTGCCGTCCCGGTAAGGAAGAGCGGCGGGGGGGTCATGGACACGCCCCCTCCCCCAGCCCCTCCCACCTCCTTCCACGCAGCCCCCACCGTCTCGGTAAGGAAGAGCGGCGGGGGGGGTCGTGGAAGGAGGAGGAGACACGCCCCACTCCCCCCAGCCCCTCCCACCTCCTTCCACGCAGCCCCCACCATCTCGGTAAGGAAGAGCGGCGGGGGGGTCGTGGAAGGAGGAGGAGACACGCCCCCCACCCCCCAGACCATCCCCCCATGCCTCCCCACAGCCCCCCACCGTCCTCGGTAAGGAAGAGCGGCGGGGGTCATGGACACGCCCCCTCCCCAGCCCATCCCACCTCCTTCCGCGCACCCCCCACCGTCCCGGTAAGGAAGAGTGGCGGGGGTCATGGAAGGAGCCCCCCCACATCCTTCCGCACCCCCCTGCCGTCCCCCCTCCCCACAGCCCCTCCCCAGCCCCTCCCACCTCCTTCCACGCAGCCCCCACCGTCTCGGTAAGGAAGAGCGGCGGGGGTCCCCAGGAGGAGACCATCCCCACCCCCTTCCCCCCACCTCCTTCCACCCCCACCGTCCCGGTAAGGAAGAGTGGCGGGGGGTCATGGACACGCCCCCTCCCCCAGCCCTCCCCACCTCCTTCCGCGCACCCCCTCCCCAGCCCCTCCCACCTCCTTCCGGTAAGGAAGAGCGGCGGGGGGGTCATGGAAGGAGGAGGGGACACCCCCCTCCCCACAGCCCCTCCCACCTCCTTCCCATCCCACCTCCTTCCGCGCACCCCACCGTCCCGGTAAGGAAGAGTGGCGGGGGTCATGGATGGAGGAGGACACGCCCCTCCCCAGCCCCTCCCACCTCCTTCCGCGCACCCCCCCTGCCGTCCCGGTAAGGAAGAGCGGCGGGGGGTCATGGAAGGAGGAGGGGACACGCCCCCTCCCCCAGCCCCTCCCACCTCCTTCCGCGCACCCCCCCCCGCCGTCCCGGTAAGGAAGAGCGGCGGGGGTCATGGAAGAGGAGGGGGCGCATCCCCACCGTCCCGGTAAGGAAGAGCCCCCCCCCGCCCCTCCCACCTCCTTTCGCGCACCCCCCCCGCCGTCCCAGTAAGGAAGAGCGGCGGGGGGCGTGGAAGGAGGATGGGACACCGGTGGGGGTGGGGGATGGAGGGAGGGGGCCGGGCTGAGGAGGAGCAAGCGAACCAGCTACTCCTTAGCCCCCCCTCCTCCGCTTCCTCCTTCCGCCGCCCCCTTCGGTGTTCCCGAACGCCGGCAGGGGAGGGAGGGGGGGGCCGGGCCGCCGAACCAGAGGAGGGAGGAGATGGAGGCTGGCCTGGAGGAGGAGGAGGAGGCAGAGAAGGAGGAAGAACCGGGCGGGGAAGGCAGCCGCCATCGGGAAGGGAGGGGGGAGGAAGGAAGGAAGGAAAAAAGGAAATGAGGGGCAAGAAAGAGAGAGAAAGAGAGGGAGGGAGAGAGTGATACAAGGAGAGAGAGAGAGAGAGCCAGAAAGAGAGAGATACAGAGAGACAGAGAAACAGAGAGAGAGAGAGAGAGAGATAAAGACAGAGAGATAAAGAGAGAAAGAAAGATAGAGATATAAAGAGAGAGAAAAACAGAGAGAGAAAGAGAGACAGAGAAAAATAGACAAAGAGATACAGAAAGAGAGAAAAAACATACACAAACATATACACATATACACACAAACATCACCACACACATACACACACATATATATGAAAACATGCACACATACACACATGTACATGCACATATACATAAGAACACACACATAAACATTATACACATATAAACACACACACACACATCAGCACACACATACAAACATATGCATACAGACATGCACACATACATACAGTACACTCATATAAACATGCACATATACATAAGAACACAAACATACACAAAATACACATACACATATACACACAAACATCAGCACACATACACACACACACCATGTGGGTAGAAGGGGATAGCCACAGACGATGGCACAGCAACGCGTGCAGGGTACAGCTAGTTTAAAATATATATCATGGTATTTTTGCTGTTTTGTGGGGTTTTGCCACCGTTGCCGCTCTCCAAGGCGCTTTCCTTCCACAGTCCTCCCTCCCTCTGTTGCACTTCAGACAAGGAGCACCCCCTAGTCACACACACAACAGACAGTCTTTGAATAATAGGCTTTTATTGAAGCAAATATAGTGTCCAACAAAAGGGTTAAAAGAAGATCAAATGTAGAATAAATCCAAGGTAATCACACAGTTCGATTAGTCCCAAAATCCATAAGCAAAGGTAAAAAGCTTGATACAAATCCCAAGAATAATACAAGACAGCTATGGAAACAAAACGTGCACAAGGCCCAGGCAAAAATCAGGAGCTTGGAGACATGGCAAAACTTGACATGGTATTTCTAAATGAAACCTGGAAACTGAGGACAATTTCCCTAGCAATCTAATGTAAAGACAAATCAGTTTTGGTTTGCAAACCGGCTGCTATGCCGGAGGCTGGCAGCCTGCCTAGATTCTCGAATGCTATCTCTGCGATTGAATGGTAGCTCGTTAAGATTCCCAGGTGTCCCGTTATCAACATCAAAACCTTCAGAGACCTGGACACAAGAATTCTCATCTAATGAGGCCCTGGGAAGAGAGCTGTTCCCAGGAATGCAAGCCTCATCTGAAAGTTCACTTTGCACTTCAGAATTCTCACTACGATGCGGCCTGGCAGCCGATTCTGTCCGGCCCGGGGAGAAGGGTGTTGGGGGTGGGGCCAAGAAGAAAGGGTGCCACTGCCGCCATGCCATCGCTGCCTCTGTGGGGCCTGTGTCGGCAGGCAGGCCGGAGGAGCGGTGACTTTGGAGTGCCTGCCATCCCTGGGGGCGATCCGGGCCTGCAGCGGGAGCAATCGGCGACCTGCTGCGGCTGATCGCCCTGGCGACCTGGAAGACTTGATCGTCTTCTGGGTCACCAGGGCGATCAGCCGCCTCAGTTTGACGACTGCTCCCCCTGCAGGCCCAGATCGCCCCCAGGGATGGCAGGCACTCCATAGCAGGGTGATCAGCTGGGGAATGGCTGGGGGCGAGAGCGGGCGGAGGCCTGCAGCCTCCGATCGCCTGCTGCTCTACTCTGCTGCGGTGGCGGCTGGGTCCGCTTTGCCATCCTCTGGGCTGGAGCCATTGGGCCATTCCATCTTGGGATCCTTCCTCTCTTGAGGATGTCAACCTCCATCTTGGTTCGCACCTTGTCTTCTTGAATTTAATTTAATTTTAGTGGATTTTATTATAATTTTATAATAATTTTATAATAATAATATAATAAATAATATAATATAATAATGTTATATTATATTATAATTTCAATATATTATAATGTCTATATATATACTTTAATATAATAATTATGTTATTATCATTAATAATATAGGAATATTTCTTGATATATTAATATGTTTATATTAATGATGTGTAATATATAGTAAATATAGTAAGTAAATAAATAAATAATGTAGATTAGAATGTAGTTCAGCCTTCAAGTGCGGCCCTCCATAACATTTTTTGGCTCTCATGTGGCCCCTTGGAAAAAATAATTGCTCACCCCTGCCATAGACACACAACATATATAGACAGACGTCACAAGACCACACAGTCAAGAAATCGGAAGCTGGAATTAAGACGAGGGAAAAGAATGTTTCAAGAATGGAAATAATTTCCTCATGGACCGTACTGGAAGACAATATTTCTATCTCTATTTCTACCTCTATTTCTAACTTCACTATATATCCTTTCTTCTTTCTTCCACTCTACACACCCTTACCCCCCTACTCTTCCCACTTTCCCCTTTTCCTGTATTTCTTCTTTACCCCTTGTTCCTTCCCTCTTTGACTGCTTTTATCTATGTATAAAACTTCAATAAAGGAAGAAATTAAAAACTGCATGATTCAATGGGCCAGGAACATTGGGCGACAAATCAAAATACACGAATGGCAGCTCATCTGGAATAGGAAAATAAAGTACACATATTCAACAGAGCTAAAAGAGAACTGGCTGAAAATGTTCCACCGTTGGTACATCACGCCCCAGAAGATCGGGAAGATGTACAAAGACAGGAACCCTAATTGTTGGAAGTGCCAGACGCAAGTGGGCAGCTTCTTCCACATGTGGTGGTCATGCCCAGTAACAACAAAATATTGGAGAGAGGTACATAGGACGACACAACATATGTTGAAAGCAAGATTCCCAATGAAACCGGAATACTATTTACTAGGACTTTCAGACAGAGATAGAGCCCTGGACAATAATTCTGAGAAACTTTTTATTTTTACGACCACGGCAGCAAGAGTTGCATTTGCTAAGATATGGAAATCCAACAAAATACCGCAACTGGAGGAATGGCTCCAAAAACTATGGGATATTAAAGATATGGACACTCTAACATTCTTTCTGAGCAAAAACACCGGCCGGCCCAGAAACAAAACGGACTGGAGTCCAATAGAACTGTATAAAAAAGATCAAAAGGTCAAACCATAGCTAAGTAAAGTACTAATCCGAATAAGAAATTAAAGAAGGATAGACAGAAAAAATCGGAAAACAAGCTATAACATATTAAAGAACAACATCTTGAAAAGGAAGAGAACAGTGAAACCCACCCAAGACCCGAATGGAAGTCAACGGTTTTTATGTAATTTGTGTGTCAGTATGTGATGTATGTTACGACACCCCACTCTAAACCCACCCACCCCTGCATCCCTCCCCCACCCCCCCTCCCATCCCCCCCCTAAGCCTCCCACCCCCACCAAATGTTGCCGACAGATCTGTACCCAAAAAACCCCAATAAAAATCATATTAAAAAAAAAAAAGAAATCGGAAGCTGGAATTAAGACGAGGGAAAAGAATGTTTCAAGAATGGAAATAATTTCCTCATGGACCGTACTGGAAGACAATATTTCTATCTCTATTTCTACCTCTATTTCTACTACTATATCCTTTCTTCTTTCTTCCACTCTACACACCCTTACCCCCCTACTCTTCCCACTTTCCCCTTTTCCTGTATTTCTTCTTTACCCCTTGTTCCTTCCCTCTTTGACTGCTTTTATCTATGTATAAAACTTCAATAAAAATTATTTTTAAAAAAAACATATATAGACAGACACTCAGAGGCTATTTAACATTCCAGCTTCTGGCCACCAAGGGAGCTGTCGCTTCCTCATTCTTTGCATACTTCCTGGAGATTTTTATGGCCTCGTAAATCAGTTAAATTAGTCTCCCCACAAAGTGGTACCTCAATTTCCTACTTGACAGATGCAACTGTCTTTTGGGCTACAAAGGTCAACAACAAGCTACACAATTTTGGTCGGGAGCTCTCTCCGACCCAGGCTGGCTTCGAACTCATGACCTTTTGGTCAGTAGTGATCTTAATGCAGCTGACTCCCAGCCAGCTGCGCCACAGAGGCTGGATGGCCATCTGTCAGGGATACTTTGATTGTGCTCTTCCTGCATGGCAGGGGGTTGACCTACATGGCCAATGCGGTCTCTTCCAGTTCTATGCTTCTGTGATACTTGTTGGTCTTTATAACGTAGCACAGCTGGTCAGCTAAATCTGTTTTATCAGTTTATTAATCTGTCTGCATTTTGTGCACCGTTTACCACTCAGTCAATTGAGTCTTTGAACTATAATAAAGTTTTGATTGATTATAAAGTAGCACAGCTTGCCAGAGCTTTAGGCCCAGCTTGTACTTGTTTTCTCCCCAGCGAGAGAAAACCGGTGGCTTCTTTTCTCCCCAGGCGGGATTGTACGTGTCTTTGCACTTATGAGAAACATCAGGGGAATATCACAACTTCTCAGCAACCAACTCAGTGTGAAAGCAGATATAATATCTTGAATCCTGTCGGTAATGCATACATGGGTAATATCAGACTATAGGTGTGTTTGCCTTTCTGTGCTGGAGATGGAGATATCTAGCATCTCTGTTTGAAACAATGGAGCCCTTGGTGGCGCAATGGGTTAAACCCTTGTGCTGGCAGGACTGCTGTCCAAAAGGTCGGTGGTTCAAATCTGAGGAGTGGGGTGAGCTCGCGTCTGTCAGCTCCAGCTTCTTGTGCGGGAACATGAGAGAAGCCTCCCACAGGATGGTAAAACATTTGTGTGTCCCCTGGGCAACGTGCTCGCAGACGGCCAATTCTCTCACACCAGTTTCCCAAGTCACTCAAAAAACTGAAACAATCCCCCAACCTTTACAATGTGGACACCCCTGTTTTATAGTTTGTCCCAATTCTATTGTTGGTGAAGTTCAGAATGCTCTTTGATTGTAAATGAACTATAAATCCCAGCAACTACAACTCCCAAAGACCTATCATTGTTTTGAGTTCACAGTACTCTCTGGAAGTAGGTGAACGACAACTCTCAAACTCAAGGTCAATGCCCACCAAACCCTTCAAATAATTTCTGTTGGTCATGGAGGTTCTGTGTGGGAAGTTTGGCACAATTCTATTGTTGGTAGAGTTCAGAATGCTCTTTGATTGTAAGTGAACTGTAAATCCCAGCAACTACAACTCCCAAATGTCAAGGTCCATTTTCCCCAAACTCCACCAGTATTCACATTTGGGTATATTGAGTATTCATGCCAAGTTTGGTCCAGACCTATCATTGTTTTGAGTCCACAGTGCTCTCTGGAAGTAGGTAAATTACAACTCTCAAAGTCAATGCCCACCAAACCCTTCCAGTAATTTCTGTTGGTCATGGAGGTTCTGTGTGGGAAGTTTAGCACAATTCTTTTGTTGGTAGAGTTCAGAATGCTCTTTGATTGCAGGTGAACCCTAATCCCAGCAACTACAACTCCCAAATGTCAAGGTCCATTTTCCCCAAACTCCATCTGTGTTCACATTTGGGTATATTGAGTATTCATGCCAAGTTTGGTCCAGACCTATCACTGTTTTGAGTCCACAGTGCTCTCTGGAAGTAGGTAAATTACAACTCTCAAAGTCAATGCCCACCAAACCCTTCCAGTAATTTCTGTTGGTCATGGAGGTTCTGTGTGGGAAGTTTGGCACAATTCTTTTGTTGGTAGAGTTCAGAATGCTCTTTGATTGCAGGTGAACTATTAATCCCAGCAACTACAACTCCCAAATGTCAAGGTCCATTTTCCCCAAACTCCATCTGTGTTCACATTTGGGTATATTGAGTATTCATGCCAAGTTTGGTCCAGACCTATCATTGTTTTGAGTCCACAGTGCTCTCTGAAAGTAGGTGAACTACAACTCTCAAACTCAAGGTCAATGTCCACCAAACGCAGTAATTTCTCTTGGTCATGGGAGTTCTGTGTGCCAAGATTGGATCAATTCCATCGTTGGTGGAGTTTAGAATGCTCTTTGATTGTAGGTGAACTATAAATCCCAGCATCTACAACTCCCAAATGACAAAATCACCCCCTACCCCAACCCCACCAGTATTCAAATTTGGGCCTATCAGGTACTTGTGCCTAATTTGGTCCAGTGAATGAAAATACACCCTGCATTTCAGATATTTACATTACAATTCATAACTGTAACAAAATTGCAGTTATGAAGTAGGAACAAAAATAATTTTATGGTTGAGGGTCACCACAACATGAGGAACTAGAGTTAGTCTAACCTCAGTTCCAGGCAAAGTGATGGAAACCATTATTAAAGAAAAAATTACCAAGCACATAGAAGAACAGGCATTGCTGAAGGAAAATCAACATGGTTTCTGCAAAGGCAAATCATGTCTTACTAACTTGATATAATTCTTTGAGGGTGTAAATAAACACATAGATAAAGGGGACCCAGTCGATATTGTTTACCTTGACTTTCAAAAGGCTTTTGACCAAGTCCCTCACCAAAGGCTCCTAAATAAGCTCTTCAGCCATGGAATCAGGGGACAGGTCTTGTCCTGGATTGGAACCTGGCTAAACTGTAGGAAACAAAGGGTGGTAATAAATGGACATTTCTCTGGATGGAAAGAGGTGAGAAGTGGCGTACCCCAAGGTTCAGTTTTAGGACCGTTACTTTTTAATTTATTCATAAACGATCTGGATGTAGAAGTAAATTGTGAGGTAGCAAAGTTTGCAGATGACACTAAACTGTTCAGGGTAGTTAAAAATGAAACTGACTGTAAAGAGCTCCAGAAAGATCTCTCGAAATTGAGTGAATGGGCAACAAAGTGGCAAATGCATTTTAACCTAAACAAGTGTGAAGTCATGCACATCGGGCAAAGAACCCCAAATACACTTATCAACTGATGGGATCAAAGCTTTCTGAGACTAACCAGGAAAGGGATCTTGGGGTTTTGGTGGACAGCTCAATGAAGATGTCAACCCAGTGCGCTGCAGCAGTGAAAAAGCAAATTCTATGTTTGGCATGATCAGGAAGGGAATCGAAAATCGGTCGGCAAATGTTGTATTGCCTCTCTACAAATCTATGGTGAGGCCACATCTGGAGTACTGTGTACAATTCTGGTCACCGCACCTCAAGAAGGATATAACGGAACTGGAAAAGGTACAAAGAAGGGCAACAAGAATGATCCAAGGGATGGAGCAGCTCCCTTATGAAATCAGGTTGCAACGCCTTGGTCTTTTCAGCCTTGAAAGACGGCGTTTAAGAGGTGACTTGATCGAAGTGTATAAAATCATGCATGGGATAGAAAAGGTGAATAAAGAAAAATTTTTTCTCTGTCACACAACACTAGGACTAGGGGGCACTCCCTAAAGCTCCAAGGTAGGAAAGTTAGGACTAATAAAGGGAAATATTTCTTCACCCAGAGGGTCATTGGGTTATGGAACTCACTTCCAGAGGAGGTTGTGACAGCTGTCAGCCTGGACAGCTTCAAGGCAGGATTAGACAGATTCATGGATACCAAGGGAATCAGTAGTTACTGAAATGGACATCCAAGTGCCACCTCTGTGTTGATGGAGGCAGGCAGGATTTTCCCCGGGTACTGGTTGTGGGGGTCGGGAGCAGGTGAGGGTTTTGCCCTCCTTTCTGCTAGAGATCCCTGTGTACAACTAGTGGGCCACTGTGTGACACAGAATGCTGGACTAGATGGGCTGAGGCCCGATTCAGCATGGCTCTTCTTATGTTCTTATGTTCTAACTGTATTAAGGGGTCGCGGCATTAGGAAGGTTGAGAAACACTAATCTAGATGCACAAATACATACTTGGGCTGGATTGGAGCAAGAGAAAGAGAGAAGAGAAATCATACATATATTGAACCCCAACTTCTTGGAAACTTACTGCTGATATAAAAACATAGTTTTTATATCAGCAGTAAAGCCATTCATTTCTGGGAATCTGATTAAATTGAGCTGAGGTTCATTATGGCTGTACTTTACTGCCACGATACTGACAACTCATTTTCCACTCAGACAGAGATATTTGTGCTGCTGAATTCTGCAATGCACTTTCCCCCATGATATATATATATATATATATATATATTTTTCAGTTGAAATAAGATCCTTTTTACCAAGTCTTTTTATGTCTGTCTAGTCTTTCATCCTTGTCCTCTGTCTAGTTAGAAGTTTTATTTTTGTTTTCGTAGTACCACTTTGGGAGGGTGACAAAATATATCCTCTCTAAGTGTTTGCGAAGTCCTCTAGTGAACTCTATAGCATTCTTGGACCCTAAGTCCTTTAAGTCAGTGTTTCCCAACCAGTGTGCCGTGGCACACTAGTGTGCCGTGAGCGATCATCAGGTGTGCCGTGGGAAATTGGAACCTCCGATACCCTTTCTTCCCCCTCCCGCCAAACACTTTATCTTCTCCACTCGGGCTCCCTTCTTCCCAGCCTCGCTCTGCTCACTTTGCCTCGCTTTGCTCTGGGGTGAGTCTGCGCAGTAGCGCCCGCACAGGTCACGTCTTCCTCCCTCCCTCACATGAGAAGGGCGGATATGGGGAGGGGGTCATTGAGCCCCAGGGGGAACTCGCTCTGTAGATGGACAATCCACCAGGTTTCTCTCCTAAGGAGGAGATTGTGGGCGTTGCAGTGGGGGGGTAACCTGACTTTCTCCAGGCCAGTAAATTTAAAGGAGTCAGGATGTGAGTCTCATTAGGATTTCTGTATTTAGGCTCTGCCTGCACTGCCAAACTTACCTTCGGGTCCGCGGGATTTACCATGTCGGATCATAGCCATTGCTGGTATGTAGGGTTTGCCTCATTGCATTGTCTCCACTGTGGGAATTTGGTGGCTTGTATATATGTGATTGTACCTTTAATGTTTCAGAATGTATTGTATCCTGCGTCATATTGCCCGGCACTGATACCATCAGCCGCTTGAGAAAGCTCCGTTGGACGTGACCCATGCGGGCACTACTGCGGGAAGAAGGGAGCCCGAGTGAAGAAGAAAAAGTGTTCGGCAGGAGGGGGAAGAAAGGGTTTTGGAAGTTCCAATTTCCCACGGCACACCTGATGATCGCTGACGGCACACTAGTGTGCCACGGCACACTGGGTGGGAAACACTGCTTGGAGTCCTGAGCCCTTAAAGGGAGGCAAGAACAATCCCCTAGGATAGAGAGACCACGTCCTTACCTTCTCACAAGGTGTCCATAGCCCGGGTGCGACGGCACAGCTAGCAGCATGGGTTTTAAACTAACTTGCACATTCATCTCTCAAATACACTGACATTCATATATAGATGCACACACACACACACACAAGACACACCTTTACCAAAATATAACCAGATAAGCCCAAAAACATTCACCTCCCCATTGTCAGATTTCCTGGACCGGAAAGGTGAGCAAACCCCTCTGGCCATTTCCCAAGCCAAGATAACCACCAAGTCCATTGTTTATATATATGGAGAGATGGGTGATTTCCCTGTTAGCCTAGAACAGGGCTGCTCAGGAAGTCGATCACGATCGACCAGTCGATCCCGGGACCGAAGGAGGACGATCCCAGCTGGATGGGGCGCTTCTGAGGGGGCAGAGCCAGGCCACGCCAAGCCCCGCCCCCTCCCCAGCTTTGGCACTCCCAGCAGCTGCTCCAGCCTTGAGGAGGGCAGGGCCAAGCCAGCCTTGTGCTAGCTATGCCACCACTGGCTTGGCACTGCCATCCTCAAGACTGGAGAAGCTGTGGGAGCTCCAAAGCTAGAGGGGAGGGGATGGGGCTTGACGCGGCCTGGCTCCACCCTCCTCTGGCTTCCGCTTTACCAGCAGCTTCTCCAGGCTTGAGGATGGCAGTGCCAAGCCAGCCTTGTGCTAGCTATGTCACCACTGGCTTGGCACTGCCATCTTCAAGCCTGGAGAAGCTGCTGGGAGCTCCAGCCAGAGGGAAGGGGGCGTGGCGTGGCGTTGCCTGGCTCCGCCCCCTCTGGCTCCACCCCTACCCCTCCCCTCTCCAGCCTTGCAGAGGTAGGTAGATCTTTCTGACTTGGTTTTATTATAAGTAGCTCGCATGCTGAAAAAGTGTGGGCACCCCTGGCCTAGATAAACCCAAATCTGTTTGTCTAGCTAATGGTTCAAATACACTGACAGAAAAACAAAACCCACACATGCTGAGGCATGATGCAGGAAACAAAGAACATTACCAATAGGGATATACTAAAAGCCAGACAAAATATTGTTTCCATGAATAGCAACCCAGCATGAATAATTCTCCTCTCTCGGTTGGAAATATTTTGGAAAAACAGACAAATCACCCATAGCCGCAGGGAATCCAACTTTCTGCTGTTTTCCCCCCTGTCTTTTGTTCTCTGTTGCCTTTGCTCAATATTCTATACATACACTGGTTTCTTAGTGGAAATTGCACACAAGAACACAGCTGGAAGCAACAAACTAGCAATTATCAAATAACATATAATATAACAGTTTCAAATTGATTACAAAGACATCAAGCCCACATAGGCACAAGAACAGGGCAGTCCTAGTATCACACAAGCCAATGGCAACGTCGCAAGACAGGAAGTGTGGGAAAACAGTCCTAGGAGGGGATGAAAATAGACGGTGAGGAAAGTCTTAAAGGAGGTGTGAATCAAGTCCGTCCCCTGGGATGGCAAATACTCATCCAGGTTCACCACGAGAGTCCCAATCCTGTGCGGAAGGCACACATGGCCGGTTTGTGAAGCACAAAGGACGGCGAGGCCGCGACGGTGTAGTAGCGCGCCGAGTCCGTTTCACCCCCAACGGAGCTTTCTCAAGCGGCTGATGGTATCAGTGCCGGGCAATATGACGCAGGATACAATACATTCTGAAACATTAAAGGTACAATCACATATATACAAACCACCAAATTCCCACAGTGGAGACAATGCAATGAGGCAAACCCTACATACCAGCAATGGCTATGATCCGACATGGTATGCCAAGTTTGGTTCAATTCCATTGTTGCAAGAGTTCAGGATGCTCTTTGATTGTGTGTTAACTATAAATCCCAGAAACTGTAACTCCCAAATGTCAAGGACTATTTCCCCCAAACTCCATCTGTGTTCACATTTGGGCATATTGAGTATTCATGCCAAGTTTGATCCTGATCCAACATTGTTTGAGTCCACAGTGCTCTCTGGATATAGGTGAGCTACAACTCCAAAACTCAAGGCCAATGCCCACCAAACTCTTATAGTATTTTCTCTTGGTTATGGGAGTTCTGTGTGGGAAGTTTGAGTCTTTCTGCCATTCCTGCCAAGTTATCTATGTTGTGTTAATCGAAACAGGCCCAGGGTGTATAAATACATTTAAAAACATATTAACTATATGTATTACGGTGTTAGAGTGTCCTTTTGTGTCATTTTGGTTGGTGGTGTGCCCCAGGATTTTGTAAATGTAAAAAATGTGCCGCGGCTCAAAGAAAGGTTGAAAAACACTGCTCCAAGGACCAAACTGGACACTTTAGTTAACTCAAACACTGTATTGTCTATATAACATGAGTTAACTTCACTCAGGCACATTGCTTAGTTTCCCCAAAAAATAAGAACTGGCATACTTTAAAGTTCCCTTACTGAATTGGTCCAAGAAGATGTAGCTGAAAAGCTCTCAGGGTCCTTTCTTTTCCAATGGCTTTGAGGTAGGAACACTCTCAGCCCCAATCAGATGGCCGAACTTGACAGCACTAAGTCTTCCTCTCGATGCCAAAAGACTGGTTTGGAGGCGCTTGGCAAAGTTACTCAGCCTTCCGATATGCTGAGCCTTCTGCATGAATTCCAAGGAAAATCAGACTGGTATTGAAAGATGGCCTGACGAAGGGCCTGGTCTGGCAAACCTTCTAAGCACATCCTATCAGGGGAAGTCCTGGAAGCCTATCTATATATATAAAGGAAGAGTCATCATGGAACGACCGTCCCAAACAGAGAAACCTTACAACGCAGAGACACCAAACTTGCCAACAGAAATAGGCCTCAGACAAGGTACGTTTGTAGCAAAGAAACTTTCCCCCCAAAACCTAAAAGACCCCCAAAACAACGAGTAAAAAAACCCTACATTTCCCAGCATCCTCCGGGGCTGCCAACGACTCTCCCAGCCTCTACATTCTGACAACATGATTGGCTGCCAATAAGGGCGGATTTGCATAACTCCTGTACTGGCCAGCCAACATGAACATTCCGACCCATAATAAACTGTCAGAGGAGGATAAGGCAAAGGGCTGAGACACAAACACCCAATTCACTTCCCACAGAAAATTTACACCCCTACAAATCACAGACCATGCCCAAAATTGACAGTAAGGCTTCATTAACTTAATTTCCCTGACTAGGCCTCACTTAATGGAATGCTGTTTACACTCTGAATTGACAGTAAGGCTTCATTAACTTGATTCTCCCGACTAGCCCTCAGCTCATTGGACATTGTGTATGGCCTGAATTGACAGTAAGGCTTCATTAACTTGCTGTTCCTGACTAGGCCTCAGCTCATGGGACATTGTGTATGGCCTGAATTTACAGTAACCTACCTTGGCACACAGAGCCCCTATGACCCACGCTACATTATACTACAGTTTGGAGGAGAGTGGACCATGGATTATGGGACTTGAAGTACCTCCATGGATAATGGGATTTGTAATACTTTAAAACCCATCATTCCCCACAGACCACTGTGTCCCAGAACCAAGACCCATAAAGACCAAACTTGGCAAACAATGCCCCCCATGACCCACACTCCATCCAACTGCAGATTAGAGGAGGACACACCATGGATAATGGGATTTCAAGTACCTCCACTCACTTCCAAAGTATCCCACCCACACACGCATCAACCTCTACATCAACACAGCAGACGGAAAGACAAAAAGCATTGCATATCCACAAGCTATGCAGAACGCCAGCAACACCACACAACAACAACTCCACAGGACTCCAACATCCCACCCACCAGAACAACCCACAACGACACAGCCATGACCCCAACAACACCATAACAAACAACAACTCCAACCCTTACATACTCAGACTTCCTCGCATCTCCAAAATAGGGCACAGCAACGCGTGCCGGGTACAGCTAGTTGAATATAAAGTGGCATAATCCCCAGGTCCCTGGGAAAAGGGGCGGAACAAACTCAACTGGGCTCGGCAAACGATGATTGGCAGGTACTAAAAACCAATCAATGCAACCAAACCTCATGCAAACTGTGCAGGCTGCAAAACACAATTTAGCAAAGTAAACATTTTAGAACTCAAGGTTTTCCATGCAGGTGGCACTCACTGCGCTGTCAAACTAGCCATGCAGTTACAGGCATGAATTTGTTACAATGTGAAGGAGCATGTGCAAACATGACCTTTTAGAGACCATAACCTTTTGGAAAACCAGAAATCTCCACAGCCTTTTAGAAGTGTGACCCTTTTGGAGATTAATTGCCATTCACACTATTTGAAATAATCATAACCTTTTTTGTAAAGTATGATCTTCCTGAGAAGAGTTAAATACTCATTTGAGTGAAATGTCTCATGGTAAAATTTTCAGGACTCTTAACAGAACTTTCAAAATTTCATTATAAATGGCGGTTCCTAATTGGTTCTGTCATAAAAATAGCATATAATGAACCAATAGTGACATTTTCACCACCAGAACTTTAGCAACACTTTAGAACAGACCTGGGCATTCTGATCAGCCCGGGGAGAAGGGCATCGGGGGCGGGCCATTTCTGCAAGAGGAAGGGCTGCCATTGCCATTTATCAACTAGAGAATTAAAAAATAGGATCTGTGAACACAGGTCACGCTTCCATACTGGATATGACAACTCTGTGTTATACATGCACTTCAAAACGTGCAATAACAGATATGACAATTTCACTGTGACTGTCCTTGAAAAAATCCATCCACAACCCCACTCTGACGTCAAAAGGACCCTACTACGTCTTGAAAATAAATGGATTGTCTCTTTAAACAGCGAGACCCCCCAGGGACTCAATGACAAGCTATCAGTCAGTGAATTACTAGTTTAGTTGGGACACCTGTTTGTGAGGCTATTTAATTGCAAACTCTCTGAACCGCAGTGCTTTTTGCCCAGTATCCACGGATACTACTTCCATCTGCGGTGCTCCTGTTGTTCCCGGCTCTGGTATGTACTTGCCTGTCTCTTCCGCATTATGTTGCTTAGAAATTTCCCCAATGACCCTTGCTGTTTTCCCTTTTCAAGTAGCGTTGTATGTATCTACTAAATTGCTGCATTATTTGGATTGTAATCTATGCATTACTGTAACTCTAGTGTCCAAACTACAACGTAACGCTCGCGAGATTTCGGCATCTAGGCCACGCCCCCGGCCCTGAGGAAGCCCCTACGGGGGTGAAACGAAGCCGCGCGGGACCCTTTTTGTCGGCCCCACGACGTCCTTCCCTGCACATTGATCATATCTGTGAGACCACACTTGTGGAGGACTTTTTTGAACATTATTATTTCCCAGGGAAGGCGTCCGGGACTGTGCCTGAGCCTTTTCCAATACATTCTCTCCGGAGCTTGGGCGTCCTGGCTCATTCCCATGTGAGCCCAGCCACCGCCATTGTTTTGTATCGCACTATAATGAATGTTTTGCCAATATGATTGTATAACTGAAATATATATTTGTGACTGAATACATATATTTGTAGACTCACTAGAACAGTTCTCATTATTGTTTCTAAGACTATATATTGTGTATCTACTCACTTTGCCTAGCGTTTTCGCTGCTTTCCCCTGTGTATATTGCTGCCATCCCGTCACGGGCTGTGGGGCCTGCATCGGCAGACAGCCCGCCACTCCGAAGAATGATCAGAGGAGCGGCGGCTTTGGAGTGACTGCCATCCCGGGAGGTGATCCGGTCCTGCAGCAGGAGCAGTCGGCGACCTGCGGCGGCTGATTGCACCGGCGATCGTTCCTCTCTTGAGTATGTCATCCTCCATCTTGGTTCGCACCTTGTCTTCTTGAATTTTATTTTATTTTAGTGGTTTTTATTATTATTTTATAATAATTTTATAATAATAATATAATAATATAATAAATAATATAATATGTTATATTATAATTTCAATATATTATAATGTCTATATATATACACTATAATATAATAATTATGATATTAATACTAATAATATATGAGTATTTCTTGATATATTAATATATTAATATTAATGATGTATAATATATAGTAAATATATTAAATAAATAAATAAGTAATGTAGATTAGACTGTAGTTCAGCCTTTAGTTGCAGCCCTCCATAATATTTTTTGGCTCTCGTGTGGCCCCTTGGAAAAAGTAATTGCCCACCGCTGCTTTAGAAGCAAAGCACCAGCGCCCTCTAGTTTTGTAAATACTTTAGAACCATTTAGAACCATGGATTGCCCAGGTCTAATGGCTACTAGACCCGGACAATCCATGGTACTAAATGGTTCTAAAGTACTTACAAAACTAAAGTTCTGGTGGTGAATATTTCAGAACTCTAACAAAACTTTCAAAATTTCATGATTTCATTATTGGCGATTTTTAAGACAGAACCAATTAGGAGCTGCCATTTATTTAAAAAAATTGAATGCCACCTACCAGCTTGTGCAAAATATGACCAGGATCATTCCTTGCATTGCTGCAAATGGCAATAGCTCCCGAATATCTGAAGATGACCAGTGCCCTGGAGATACTGAGGGCAGCTGCTACACTGGCGTCTGAGGTGTGAGATTACTCTATTATCATCCCCAGCTGATTCACGTCTCTTACAATTTCCTAGTACAATACGAGACAGTTCTGTTACTCGGACCAAAATTGCAATTTCACATCGCAGTGACAGCACATTGATCATATTTTTGCACCTGACGTCTGAAAGTTAATGTGTAGAAAAGGCCAGAAAATCAGGGTCTATCTTTGTGATACAGGTCAGTGTTTTTCAACCTTTTTTGAGCCGCGGCACATTTTTTACATTTACAAAATCCTGGGGCACATCACCAACCAAAATGACAAAAAATTACACTCTAGCACAGTAATCCATATAGTGAATATGTTTTTAAATGTATTTATACACTCAGTGTGAAACCTGGGCCTGTTTTGATGAACACAAAATATATATTACTTCCTCTCACATACTTATACATGGCTATCATGTCTCCTCTCAGCCTTCTCTTCTTCAGGCTAAACATGCCCAGCTCTTCAAGCCACTCCTCATAGAGCTTGTTCTCCAGACCTTTGTGAAATTTCACCCTGAGTTAACTATGGATGTCATGAAGCTGTTCTAACAGTTCCTTGGGGGGGGAGGGGGGAGCCAGTAAAATAGTTTAAAAAACATTTCCAAGAGGAGAGGCTCCATTTGTTTCTTGGAAACCTGTGAGGGGACTGCTAAGAGGGGGGAGAGTAACAATATAGAAAACAAGCAGAGCTGGCAGTCCCACCAAATACAGTGAAAAGAAGGGAATCACTAAGAAAATAGCATACAAACTTCTATAACAATGTGTGTTATTAACTTCTCAAGTTCCAAATACAAGATATTACCCCTATCAAACAGTTACAAAATCAATTATATATCCAACATAGTATTATTGTCTTTACACATACGTTATTACTGTCTTTACATTCATATACAGCAAATACGGGCAGTCAACTCACATGCAAGTGAGGGAGAGACGTCGCAAACGGGCGGAAAGGAGTTCCTGCGTCATAAGAGTGGGACACAGTCCCGGATGTCTCCCGGGGTCTTTTTTTCAAAATATAAGCATAACCATTCAAAAAGTTCCGATTTTTGGGCAATGTAGTTTTAAAGTATCTTGGGGAGACAGTCCGTGGTCGACGAAACAATATTATGATGCGCGTCTTCGTTTCGCCCCCGAAGGGGCTTCCTCAGGACCAGGGGCGTGGCCTAGGTAGCGAAGTATTGCGAGCGTCTCAAGCAGGAACAACACTGATATACAATAGATATACAAAACTAAATATACAGTGTACAAGGGTTCCAAAGTGGGAAACAGCCAAGGGCAACTGGAATCAGATACAGGTAATAAGGTAAACAGATAGGGATACATACCAATACATGAAGGAACACGAGCACCGCAAGTGCTGACGATATCCTTGGATATCGGGCTGGAGGCACAAAGGTGCGAGAGAGCCAGGTTTAAGTAGGAATTCTACAGGTGAATCTAGATGAGTAATTCACTGATTGCTAGCTAATTGTTTAACCCTTGGGGTTCCTCGCATTGTAAATTTACTATCCATTTATTTTCAAGCTGTAGGAGCAATTGTTTTATGTTTTGATGGGGTTGGGGATGGGCTTTCTCTAGTACAAGCACAGTGAAATTCTCATGGGAGAGGTTGCGAGTCTTAGAATGTGTATATAATACAGAATTGTCACAGCCCGTCCGGAAGCGTGATCTATGCTCGGAAATTCGAGTCTGGAGTTCCCTGGTGGTCTCCCCAACATATAGGCCCCCACAACAGCCACAGATTATACAGTAAATTAAATTCTTTGAATTGCACGTAGCCCATGTATAGATCTTAAAGGTTTTTTTGTTGTATGGACTAGTTATGTAGGTGGAGGTGGAGATGTGTTTGCATATACTGCATTTACCACATTTCTTTGTTCCATTAGAAAGGGGATTAAGTGGAGGGGTTTCCATAGTGGAGTCCCTAGTATGTACTAACAAGTCTTTAAAGTTTTGTGTTCTTTTGAATGCCACAAGGGGAGGTCTTTCTAGGCCAGGAATCGAACTGATGAGAGGCCAGAAATTCCTGACTATTTTTTTTAATTTTTTGAGAATGGGGAGTTAGGGTAAGAGGCCAAATGATGTTGGAAGGGGATGTTTTTGGCTGGGTTTTCAGGAGAGTATCTCTGGGGGTATTATTGACTCTTTTAAGGGCATTGTCCAATACCTTGTGAGGATATCCTCTTTGTTTAAGGTTATCAAGGAAAATAGTAGCATCTTTGTCAAAATGGTGTTTAAGAGAAGAATTCCTTTTTAACCTCAGAAGTGAGGAATATGGTAGGTTATTCTTTAGGGGGTAGGGATGAAAAGAGGAATAATGTAGGAGCGAGTTGGTATTAGTGGGTTTCCCACGGCACACCAATTTCCCACGGCACACCTGATGATAGCTCACGGCACACTAGTGTGCCATGGCACACTGGTTGGGAAACACTGACATAGGTGATGTACTCTGGTGTGAAGTCACCATAGCACCCAGCACCATGCAAGAGTCCAGTATTACTAACTATACGTTTTTTTGAAGAAAGCAAATATTAAAAAGCAAAAGTCAATGTAAAAAAGCAATGTCCAAAAAGCAATAGGAAAAAGGCTTTCAGAAGGCAATAGTCCCAACATCCAAGTTCTGTTCAAAAAGGACAAGGTACATGAAAAAAAAAACCAGGCATAAATCCATAATCAGGAACACAGAAACCTCTTCCAATTGAACATGAACATGAGCACAAGACGTTCCCAAAGATCTTAGATATAGACTTGAACGTGGAACAAGAACAAGATCCAAGGTGTACACTGTAACACAGGGTTGCCTGCTCTAACCCTTTCAGTAAACAACACCTTAATTTAAGGTCCACAAGCCATGAAGTCATGCCTTTGACATTTGGTCTCTTTCAAGGATTTCTCACAGAGACTCTGTGACCTCCGTAATCTGACTCCCTCCTCCCAGAGATCAAGTCTCAAACTCCTATTGACCTCAGGTGTTTTCTCAGGGGAAATATCTTTTTGCGTGTGCAAGCGTGACACACCTTGCCCCAAGAACTACATGCAGACACAGTTGGTTGGATAAAATTGGCCACAACTCAATTTATTGAACACAGGAACATAGGATTGGCGGCCACCCTATGGATCCTGAATCAGGGTAGGACACCCCGAAAGTCCATAGTTGTTTCCAAGCCTGGAGTGCGAATGGCCAATGCCTATCCATGGAAACTCAGTACCCCAGGGGGCCTGGGCATTATCCCCCATACAACCAAGGGGGGATAAGCCAGCCTGATCCAGGGGCCATGCCACACGCCAAACACAGAGTTGCGACAAAGAACATAACAAAATGTGCAACCAGAGCAACAATAAAGTGCAAAGTAACCAAATACACCAACAAGTAATGCAATGAGTAGGGAGGGTGGGAGGAAAAACAAGACTGCCTCCGCACGTGGCAAGGCAGTCCCCGGGCAGCCTTATGTAAGCTGCCCGGGGGGCAGTGTGTGCCGGCCGGAAGCAGGGAGGGGGCGGGGCAGAGCCAGCCCCCTCATTGGCCGGCCGGCGGGATGGCGGGAAGCCGTCCTGCCACCCCAGGGGCTTCTGGGGAGAAGAAGCCCCTTCAGGCGAGATGGCGGCGCGGGGGCAACGCTGCCCCGCAAATCGCATGGCTGGTAAGTCGGCCATGCCCATTCTTCCAGCTCCTTATCTTCTGTTGCCAAGGAATGACCAGAAGAAAGGTCTTCTCTATCTGCTGATGCCCAAGCATATCCGTCTCCTACCTGCTCTGCAGCCATTTCTCTCTGACCAGACACAGACCCATCCACCCAGACAAAATAATGACCCAAAATCCCCTCATTCCCCACACCGGAAAGCCCGTCATTCCTCACACCTCTGGCTGAACAGTCCCTTCATCTTCAGCCTCTGGCTGAACCACAACAATAGGACTGTAGGAGATAGAAGCAAAAGAAAAGTTACAGCATATAGCCACAGCAACCCAGTGACTCTGGCCATGAAAGCCTTCGACAACTTGAATCTTTTTTTACATTGCAGAATTACATGGATTTCCTCCTCTGTTGCTCTTTTTAAAAAGTATATGTATAGCTAAAACTTCTGTGACTACAGGCTGAATGGTGGGACTATTAAATAGTTGGGGTTCTTCTTGAGATCTCTGGCTAGGTATCTCGACAAACTACAAATCCAATCACAGAATGGAGACATAGCAGTTCAAGCAGCATCAAGCTGCTGTAACAATATTGTGCAGGTTGAGTGTCTCTTATTGCTTGGGATCAAAAGTGTTTTGGATTTTGGATTTCTTTTCAGATTGTGGAATACCTTTATTTGTATATACGTATCTTGGAGATTGGATGAATGAAGGATGCTTGCCATCTACACTGTAGAATTCATGCCGCTTGGCACCACTTGAACTGCTGTGGCTCAATGCTATCATCGAAGCATGGCAGTTGTCACTAGCTTGATGAGGCCTCAGCAGAGAAGGCTAAGGAACTTGTGAAACTATAACATGTGGATTCCATAGCATTGAGCCATGAAACTTCAAGTGGTGTCAAACTGCACTAAGTCTATTGTGTAGATGCACGCTTAAGTTGCCATAACTATTCCTCAGGTACATAAAACCTCTCCAAAAAGGTAGGAATAGCAGTTCCTGCTTCAACCTTTGACAATGTGGTTAGAAATGGCCCTGGATGATGTGTTACATGATCATTTGACCCTATTTGCAAGGACCACACAGGGTGAAAATGGGTACAGTGTGCACTCGCTACAGTTTGCTTATCGCGGACATGCTGTTTTGTGCTTTAAAAAAACCCATAAATTTAAGTAGCGAGGAAACACTGTAGCAAGGAGGGAAGAAGAGCCGCCCCCTCGCTCTCTTTACCTTCCTCTTCCTCCTCCTTGTCACCGCCTGGGCCTCTTGCAGTTGCTTGGGCCCTGTGATTGAGGAGGCAGCTGAGTTGTTGTGGGGCCCAAGCAGTGGCGGCAAGAGGGTCAGGCAGCGACGAGGAGGAGGAAGAGGAAAGGTAAAGAGGGTGAGACGGGAAGGGGAGGGGGCATCCCTATTTTGCAGAATTTCACTCATTGCAGCTGGAGTTGGAACGTAACACCCGCGATAACTGAGGGACCACTGGATAGGGCTTCTTTATGTACAGCAGATGGTGGAGAAGTAACACAGGAACTTGGTGTCAGCTTATGGGTGGCTCAGGATGTCCAACAAGATGAGATGGCCTCCTCGGGGTCTCTTGTCCCGCTCCAAACTCAGGCTCTTCTCCTTGCCATGGCTCAAGACCA
Source organism: Anolis apletophallus (assembly GCA_030556195.1). Taxonomy (NCBI): domain Eukaryota; kingdom Metazoa; phylum Chordata; class Lepidosauria; order Squamata; family Anolidae; genus Anolis; species Anolis apletophallus. The sequence continues at coordinate 39,643,124 of JARBWK010000014.1, read as the reverse complement.
GAATACAGTACAAACCATTGCCATTTCATGTAGCACATCCAATAGGAATTTCCTATGGTCTCAGGGTGGATTTGCAAGGGGAAGCTGCAGAGGCAGCAGTAGCTGGTGGAAGGGGGTCAAATAGACCAGTGTTTCCCAACCTTTTTCGAGCTGCGGCACACTTTTAACATTAAAAAAAATCCAGGGCCACACCACCAACCAAAATGACACAAAATGACACTCTAACACAGTCATACATATAGTTAATTGACCTTCAGTTTTGGAGTTGTAGTTCACCTACATCCAGAGAGCACTGTGGACTCAAACAATGATGGATCTGGACCAAAATTGGCAAGCAGGCCCCTAAGTCAGTACAGCAGGCCGAGAGCCGCCACCAAACCCAGGCTCCGGCCCAGGCTCCCGTTGCCAGCCTCAGCCGCTCCTATTGCCACGGGTAGCGGCTCACGGGTGAAAGGGGCGCCGGGGGGAGAGGGACAAGGCGGCAATTCCCCATCCCTGGCGCCGCTCTCCGCCATGACTCTGGCCCCTTGCTCGCTGAGGTTGCGCGGAGGAGCCCTGCCCACTGAAGCCCGTCCACCGCTCATGCTCCTCCTCCTCCGCACGTCCTCAGCGAGCAAGGAGCCAGAGTCATGGCGGAGAGCGGCGCCAGGGACCGCTCTCCGCCATGACTCAATCAGGCATGAGCAAGTTTCTGCCGCTGGGAAGGGGGCGGGGCCCAAGCGACGTCACCCTTCCCTCCTCCCTCCCTCGATTGGAGGCTGGCTGGGGAAACGGCCGAAGGAGGCAGTGCCCTGGCCCCTTCTTCTTTTTCTTCGCCGCCGCCCGGCCCTTCCTCCCCCCCAAGCAGCAAGACTTCGGCAGGCGGGGGAAAACGGGGGGAGAGACATTTTTCACGGCACACCAGATGATCCGTCACGGAAAAGTAGTGTGCCGCGGCACAGCGGTTGGGAAACACTGAAATATACTACTCAATTCATCCACTGTCTCCCTTTTGGAAGTTGCTGCTTCAATAGCCACATTTCCAGAAGTCAACGGTGGAGCTCTCCCATTAAACTTATGCTGAGGATCAATTTTTTAAAAGTCATCTTTGTTCGTCTCAAATGTGCAACAGCATTGGGTAGGTCTACCCCATGGTAACTCAGTGCCCATTTGGGTGGGCAAAGGGACTCAATTGCTATTGTGCGGGCAAAAAAGACGTATCACAAGGAGGTACTGGATACTTCTTTGCGCAATGCAACCTGTTCGTCCTCCAGCATAAAAATCACAATGATTTTTGAACTGATGTTTTTGAGAGCAGTGCAACCAAATGAAAGGGAAAAAAAGACAAAAAGACAGAATTTTTTCTATGGATGTGGTTTTTATTAATTTTCCATGATCTAGTTGCCAAGATCGATTTGGCAAGTTTGGAAAGTAATATAACTAATAACATTCCTAACCGGTGGCCGCTGCCGGATGCCCAGAGGAAGGCAAAAAACCTCCAGGGTCCTTGGCCAATTGGCCCTGGAGGAAAATTCCCTCCCGACCCCAAAAGTGGCGGTCAGTGCTACCCTGGGCATGTCCGGAAAGGACCACAGACCTCCCACCATTTCCCATAAGTATCAAAAGACGTGGCAGGAAATCGGTTTTGCTGGGATGTGTCCTTGCCTCCCTCGATAACACAGATTCCACATTAATGCCGTTGAGCTCTTGAGCATGGGGGACCCCAAAGGTACCAGACATGGCTCCAGTCGGGAGCTACAAACCAGTCCTGACAGTCAAGCAAGGAAGAGCCTTCCAGTTTCGATAAGGCCAGAAAAACAAGATGTTTCCAGGCATTGGTTCCTTGATGTTCACATGTTCTCTTCTTCCCCTTCTCCTTCTCCTTCTGTTTCTCTTCCTCCTTCTCCACCTTCTCATTCTCCTTCTTACTTACTTATTTATTTATTTACTATTTTTATATGCCGCCCTTCTCAACACCGAAGGGGACTCAGAGCAGCTTACAGCAAACAACAATACTGCCAGAGTGGCTTACAATGTACATATAACAATATTGCCGGAGTGGCTTACAGCAAACTGAAAAAACAACAATTAACATTACTGTCATAGCACAACATTAGCACTACACATCATATTGCACTACAACATATCGCAATATTTTGTTAGCATGTAATACAAATATACAAATTATAATATCACGATATAATTATTCTATCACATTATCATTGGCAGTATTATGCTGTGTTACATTACAACAACAGCAATACCAAATGCATATACAACACACCATAACTGTAATCATACCAGGCCCGAATTACCCATAGGGCCAACCTAGGCCATGACCTAGGGGTGCAAGCCGAGGGGGCCGCAGATCACGGACCAAAAAAAAAGTTAATAAAAAAATAAAAACCTCAGTGGCCAGCCCTTAGGAATGGCGGGAGTTGAACCACAAAGGCCCCGTAGGGAGGGAGGGCGGGCCGAGCCTGGTCTCAAGGCAGGACACGCAGGGCGAGGAGCAGCAGCAGCGGATTCCCTCCCTTCTCCCTGCTACTCAGCCGGGGGCGGGGCCTCCCAGGGTGACATCACTCCCTCCTTCCTCCTCTGCCAGGCCCGCCTTCCTTGTTTGCTCCGTCACCTCCCAGGGTGAGTCCACCGAGCTCACCTCCTGGCCCCGCTTCCCACCTTGTGACACCCATTGATCAAAGCTGAAGAGCGGCAGCCGGCCAATCGGAGAGCCTCCCTCCCTCCCGGGCGGGTGTGGCTCGGCGGGCTCGGCCAATAGGAAAGCGAGGGCCTGCTTGGAGGCGGAAGTCCACGGAGGGGGGTTCTCAATGAGCCACGGATTGCCACCGAGGAGGAGCAGCAGCGACCCTGAAGGAGACGGAGACGGGTGGGTGTCTCTCTCTCTCTCTATCTCCAGGGAGCCCCCCCCTCCCTGAAGGAAGGAAGGCCCCCCCAAGCCTCTTTCCACTACTCTCCTTCCCTGGGGCACGGGGATCCTAATCAGCCCCGGCAAATGACCACCCCGCCACGGCCCCCAAGCCCCCGCACGAGTAAGGAAGGAAGGAAGGAAAGGCAGGCACAGCTTCGGCCCCACCCTCCATTCCCGGATTCCAAACAATAACTTTCAGTGCCGATAGTAGGGAGGGGGGGCGTAATTCCAAAGTTTAGCCTAGGACGCCAAAAGGTGTTAATCCGAGCCTGAATCATACTATTAGTAGTAGTGTTGCATTACAATTATTATACTAAGATCAATTATATAAGAATATATTCCACTTGCTGAATGCTGAGTGTCCAACAAGCGCCTACCTGCAAATCCTTTACTTACCTGGAAGTTGCAACTAATTCCTTGAAAATCCCTTATCTAGTGGTTGCAAATCGTTCCTACAAATCTTCCACTTGGTGCATTCACTCTTGGATGTCGACTTCTGTAATGTCGCTTACTATGGGCTTCTTGGGTTGATATGTTCTCATCAGGCATGTAGCCAGGGGGGGGGGCTAAGGGGGCTTCAGCCCCGAAAATCTCAGGGTGGTCCGCGAGAAGGCCTTACTGGTACATTATTTAAACTGTTATGTTTATTCATATCATGATCTGATCACCATGCTCATTAAATCCCACATTCATGGGGTTATTGGGATCACAATACAAAAGGTTTGGTAGGGTAGACCCTCTTCCACCCAGTCTCAGCCCCGAACCAAACTCAGCCCCGAATCAAAATCCTGGCTACGGCCCTGGTTCTCATCAACCGAGACCTTTCTGATTATCTTCCAGAACTAGTTCGATAGAAAAACCTTGTGTGCCATGTTTGTGATCCACGAAAAGAAGAAGGTTGTGTTGCAGTTCCTTCTGACAGATCTTCTTCTGTGGCTTCATTCAGGCCCTGCCGTCATGGGCAAAATGCACCATATGCACTTCATCTTGGCTCCGATCCATACAACATTCATGCCCCCCCCCCCCCCAAGCAGTTCATTGCCCTCAAGCAGAGAATGGCCCTTGACCCACCGGGGTTTCTGGCCAAGAATCTGCATTGGCTCAAATGCATTGCTAAGAGAGACCAAGCCAGTGGGTTACATGATCATTCCTCCGTCTCCTTCTTCTCCTCCTCCTCCTCTCTTCTTTCTCCGTCTCTTCTCTTCCTCCTGTCCTCCTCCTCCGTCTCTTTCTCCTCCTCCTCCTCCTCCTCCGTCTCTGTAGCAACCCAGTTCCCTTTCGTGCCTGGGGGGCAGGGGGCAGCCCCGGGGGTCCCGCTTGCATTAGGGCCAATTGCAGCTGATGAGGACATGGAGGAAGGGGATGATGAGGTAGCGGGGCCTTCCTCTCCTACAGAAAGCTTAGCATGGGATGATGGCTGGCCGGAGGGCTATGATAGCTGGGAAAGTCAGGCCGACACTGAAAGTGCTGATTCAGATAATCTGTATGAGAAACCAGGTGGTTTCGGGTCGCAGGAAAGGGTCAGGGAGATAGCGGAGGATGAGCCCATGGAAGCTGAAAGGGAGTCTGGCTCTCATGAAGATAGCGACCCAGGTGCTGGGAGGCAAGGACGGAGCTTTGATAGGAGACAGAGCATTGAGTCCAGTAGGAGGGAATGGCACCGAAGCCTAGAGCGCCAGAGGAGCGCTAGATCCCGTAGCACAGATTGGCGCCGCAGCCTAGAGCGCCGGGGGTCTCACCAGGGGAATTAAGTATAGGATCCGTGGGAACGGATCCTCAGTAGCTCGGCCACTTCTGATCTGAAGGGAGTGAAGCGAGCGAAGATCCACTGAGCCAGGATTAGGCTCGTGCCATGCCAAGAAGTTTCTTGGGCCTTGTAATGAAATTTGCCTTGTTCCTTTGCCACGGACCAAGTCCTTGATCCGCATTGTTTTTGCGGAGCCTTTGCCAAGTTTGGCCTTTGGATTTACTTACCTCCTGGAAGGAACGGCAGCGGCCTGGGCTACCACACAGCTGAGAGCCGCTTCGCCACAAGTGGCTACTGTGTTAGCGTTCCTAGAGGCTATCAAGACTACCTGGGGAGACCCAGTGAATGTGGAGCTGGCGGAGAGAGAGCTGGATCGTTTGCCCATGAGAGACATGCCCTTGTCCCAGTACATCTCCCGGTTCCGCGTGTTGGCGGCTCAAGTAGCATGGAATCCTGCCGCCTTGCGGTACCAGTACATGAAAGGCCTGTTGCCGGAGATGCAGCAGGAGATTTTGAGAGGGGCCACCCAGCCTACCGATCTGGAGGAAGCGATCGCCCTAAGCATACGCGTGGAGGCCGGGCTGCAGACCCGGAGACGGTGGGATAAAGGGCCCGGAGAGAGATCGGCGGTGCGCAAGGAGTCAGGGGCCAGCCGCCCACCGTTCCGGCCCTTCGCGCCGGCTCCTCAGGCCTTGGATGAACTGGAGCCCATGCAGTTGGGGCATGTGAGGCCCAAGGTGGACGCCGCTGAGAAAGCCCGGCATCAGAGGCTGAATTTGTGCTGGTACTGTGGAGGATCTGGACATTTTTCCAAGGAATGTCCCCAGACGCCGCGCGGCAAGACCCCCCGGGCCTCTGCCGCCTTCGAAGAGCCCCAAGAGGCTGAAGAAGCCATCCAGACGGCGGGGGAAGGGGTCGGCCGAGTTTAAATGGGTTCGCTAACTTGGTCGCAGTCGCTAACCTTCCCCCAGAACCCCAGACTGGACAGTTGTTTTTGGTGATGGTCGCCCTGTGGTCAAAGGAGAAGGGACCGATGATGGTGTACGCCATGGTTGACTCGGGGGTCACCAACAACTTCATTGACGCAGAGTATGCCAAGTCTGCTGGATTACAGCTTCATGATCTAAAAGAGCCCAAGGGTGTACAAACCATTGATGGGAGGCAGTTAAAAGCAGGGGCAGTGAGACACTATACCGCTCCTACCAAGATGTGGACGAGCTCCCACAAAGAGGACATTTCCTTCCTTGTGACTAAATTGTCAGATTTCCCGGTAATCTTGGGCATTGTGTGGCTGACTCTACATGACCTGCAGATCTCCTGGGCCAGAAGGCAGTTGCAGTTTTCTTCCGAACATTGTCAGGAACATTGCATGACGGCTAGGGCATGAAAGGCCCAAGAGGTGGAACAAGCGGCTACCTTGCCCAAAAAGTATGCTGGGTTTTGGGACGTTTTCAGCGAGAAGGAGGCCGAACGTCTGCCTCCCCACCGGCCCTATGATTGTCCCATTGAGCTGGAGCCCGGAGCACCCATCCCTCGTGGAAGACTCTACCCTCTCTCGGAACCCGAGCAAAAAGAGTTTTTGGATGAGAATCTGCGGAAGAGGTTCATCCGGCCTTCCCAGTCCCCGGCCGGCGCGCCAATCCTGTTCGTCAAGAAGAAATCCAGGGAGTTACGGCTGTGTAACGACTATCGGGAACTCAATAAGATCGTCTGTGGACTCATCTTGTTGTGTTTCTAACAACAACAACAACAACAACAACAACAACAACAACAGTACAAGAGCCAGCAGAGTGATCTTGTCTGCTGTGGACTCATCTTGTTATGTTTCTAATAATTATAACAACAACAACAACAACAACAACAAATACAACAGCCGGCAGAGTGATCTTGTCTGCTGTTGACTCATCTTGTTATGTTTCTAACAACAACAACAACAACAACAAATACAACAGCCAGCAGAGTGATCTTGTCTGCTGTGGACTCATCTTGTTATGTTTCTAATAACAACAACAATATAACAGCAAGCAGAGTGATCTTGTCTGCTGTGGATTCATCTTGTTATGTTTCTAACAACAACAACAACAACAACAATATAACAGCAAGCAGAGTGATCTTGTCTGCTGTGGATTCATCTTGTTATGTTTCTAATAACAACAACAACAACAATATAACAGCCAGCAGAGTGATCTTGTCTGCTGTGGACTCATCTTGTTATGTTTCTAATAATAATAACAACAAGAACAACAATACAACAGCCAGGAGAGTGATCTTGTCTGCTGTGGACTCATCTTGTTATGTTTCTAACAACAACAACAACAACAACAACAATATAACAGCCAGCAGAGTGATCTTGTCTGCTGTGGACTCATCTTGTTATGTTTCTAATAATAATAACAACAAGAACAACAATACAACAGCCAGCAGAGTGATCTTGTCTGCTGTGGACTCATCTTGTTATGTTTCTAACAACAACAACAACAACAACAATATAACAGCCAGCAGAGTGATCTTGTCTGCTGTGGACTCATCTTGTTATGTTTCTAATAATAATAACAACAAGAACAACAATACAACAGCCAGCAGAGTGATCTTGTCTGCTGTGGACTCATCTTGTTATGTTTCTAATAACAACAACAATATAACAGCAAGCAGAGTGATCTTGTCTGCTGTGGATTCATCTTGTTATGTTTCTAATAACAACAACAACAACAACAATATAACAGCCAGCAGAGTGATCTTGTCTGCTGTGGACTCATCTTGTTATGTTTCTAATAATAATAACAACAAGAACAACAATACAACAGCCAGGAGAGTGATCTTGTCTGCTGTGGACTCATCTTGTTATGTTTCTAACAACAACAACAACAACAACAACAATATAACAGCCAGCAGAGTGATCTTGTCTGCTGTGGATTCATCTTGTTATGTTTCTAATAATAATAACAACAAGAACAACAATATAACAGCCAGCAGAGTGATCTTGTCTGCTGTGGACTCATCTTGTTATGTTTCTAATAACAACAACAATATAACAGCAAGCAGAGTGATCTTGTCTGCTGTGGATTCATCTTTTTATGTTTCTAACAACAACAACAACAACAATATAACAGCCAGCAGACAATCTTGTTATAATAATAATAACAGAACCCAGCAGAGTGATCTTTGTTATGTTTCTGCAAGCAGAGTGTGGATTCATCATGTTTCTTAATAACAACAACAACAACAATATAACAGCCAGCAGAGTGATATGTTTGTTTCTAATAATAATAACAACAAGAACAACAATACAACAGCCAGCAGAGTGATCTTGTCTGCTGTGGACTCATCTTGTTATGTTTCTAATAACAACAACAATATAACAGCAAGCAGAGTGATCTTGTCTGCTGTGGATTCATCTTGTTATGTTTCTAATAACAACAACAACAACAACAATATAACAGCCAGCAGAGTGATCTTGTCTGCTGTGGACTCATCTTGTTATGTTTCTAATAATAATAACAACAAGAACAACAATACAACAGCCAGGCCAGAGTGATCTTGTCTGCTGTGGACTCATCTTGTTATGTTTCTAATAACAACAACAATATAACAGCAAGCAGAGTGATCTTGTCTGCTGTGGATTCATCTTGTTATGTTTCTAACAACAACAACAACAACAACAATATAACAGCCAGCAGAGTGATCTTGTCTGCTGTGGACTCATCTTGTTATGTTTCTATTAATAATAACAACAAGAACAACAATACAACAGCCAGGAGAGTGATCTTGTCTGCTGTGGACTCATCTTGTTATGTTTCTAACAACAACAACAACAACAACAATATAACAGCCAGCAGAGTGATCTTGTCTGCTGTGGACTCATCTTGTTATGTTTCTAATAATAATAACAACAAGAACAACAATACAACAGCCAGGAGAGTGATCTTGTCTGCTGTGGACTCATCTTGTTATGTTTCTAATAATAATAACAACAAGAACAACAATACAACAGCCAGCAGAGTGATCTTGTCTGCTGTGGACTCACCCTGTTGTGTTTCTAACAACAACAACAATACAACAGTCAGCAGAGTGATCATGTCTGCTGTGGACTCATCTTGTTATATTTCTAATAATAATAACAACAACAGTACAACAGCCAACAGAGTGATCTTGTCTGCTGTGGACTCATCTTGTTATGTTTCTAATAACAACAACAACAACACAACAGCCAGCAGAGTGATCTTGTCTGCTGTGGACTCATCTTGTTATGTTTCTAATAATTATAACAACAACAAATACAACAGCCGGCAGAGTGATCTTGTCTGCTGTGGACTCATCTTGTTATGTTTCTAATAATAATAATAATAATAATACCCCGCTTTATCTCTCTCGAAGGAGACTCAAAGCAGCTTACCATTAAGCGTGTGACCACACAATTTCAAAATATACAAACAGTGAAACAGAATTAAACATAACAGTATTTAGAATTCATGGTTAAAACATATTCAAAGGTAAACATCACGTGGTGACCCAGAGAGGCCTTGGGAGGAGGAATGAGCCTGGGTCCAATGCTGGGCAATGGCCAGGTTCCTCCCAGCAGCCTACCAAATACACAGGTAGATCTCCATCAAACTCAGCCTTCAATATCGGGACCAAATTAACAAACGTGAATAGGTATCAACATGACAAAACAAGTTAAAATCATCCCCTCGTTGCCTGTTTCGTCGTGACCCTTACTGAGTGAGTCAACGGTTTCCTCTGGGTCCCTTGCTCCAGCCTTAACTGCCATGGAACTACTAGCACATCACAATGGAAAGCATGACGCATCATCCATGCCCTGTCCAAGCCACAGGTACCTTGTATGGGGAATATGGCCACTTTGGATAGATCTTCCTATCGTGCTCTAGGAAATGATAAGAGCTAATAAATATCTTTTACTAGCTCGGGGACCCGGTCCTGCCTGGGTTAATTGAGAAAGGCATTGTGTGCCAAGGTTGGTCCTTATCAGTTGTTTATTTGGCTCGCAGTGGTCTCAGGAAGTGAGTGAAGGTACTTCAAGTCCCATCATCCGTGGTCCATTCTCCTCAATACTGCACCAGGATGTAGAATGAGTCATGGAGGCTCTGTGTCCCAAGTTTGGTCTTGATCAGTCATTGGATGAGGTTGGCAGCGGTCTTGTGAAGTGAGTGGAGGTACTTAAAGTCCCATCATCCATGGTGTGCCCTCCTCCAAACTGCACGGTATGTAAAGTGGTTCATGGGGGCTCTGTGTGCCAAGTTTGATCTCGATCAGTCATTGGATGAGGGTCGCAGCAGTCTTGGGAAATGAGTAAAGGTACTTCAAGTCCCATCGTCCGTGGTCCACCATCCTCTGAACTGCACCAGGATGTAAAGTGGGTCATGGGGGCTTTGTGTGCCAAGTTTGGTCATGATCAGTCACTGGATGAGGGTCGCAGCGGACTCGGAAAGTGAGTGGAGGTACTTGAAATCCCATCATCCATCGTCCGCCCTCCTCTAAACTGCAGTAGGATGGAGTCTGTGTCATGGGGGCACTGTGTGCCAAGTTTAGTCTGTATCAGTCTTTGTTCATTGCCGCAGTGGTCTGTGGGAAATGAAGGGTTTGAAAGTACTACAAATCCCATAATCCATTGAGGTACTTCAAGTCCCATCATCCATGGTCCACCCTCCTCCAAACTGCAGCAGGATGGAGAGTGGGTCATGAGTATTCTGTGTGGCAAGCTTTGGACTGGTCTGTGATTTGTAAGGGGTGCAGTGTTCTGTGAGAAGTGAATCGGGTGAAGGTACTGCAAATCCCATCATTTGTGGCCCATCCTGCCCTAAAGTGCACCAGAATGTAAAGTGGGTCATGGGGGATTTGTGTGCCAAGTTTGTTTCTGATCCGTCATTGGTGTGGGCCACAGTGCTGTAAGGAAGTGAGTTTAAGTACTGCAAATCCCATCATCCATGGTCCATCCTCCCTCAAATTGCACCAGGATGTAGAGTGGGTCTTGGGGGTTCTGTGCGCCAAGTTTGGTTTGGTTCTGTCATTGTTGGGGGCTGCAAAGTGTTTTGGCCTTAAACTCCCACCATGCCTGACTGCCTCATTCCTTTTCCTTACCCCCCTCTGCCACTTTAGAGTGTCGGAATGTTGGTGGTGCTGGCCAATCAGAGGCGTTATGCAAATAATCCCACAGTGGCAACCAATCAGAAAGCTGGCACATATCCACAAACACACATGCATACAAACATTCTCTTTTATTATTATATAATAAATAATATAATATACAGATACAGATTTCATGGCCTGTGTTGCTCACCATAGGGAGCTTTCAGAAAAGGATCAGTTGGTTGTTATGTTATGTTCCTCCGAGTCACCTCCAACTTATGGCAACTTTCCTAGAGCCAGATGCCAAAGTGTGTTCCACGACCTTTTTGAATGGATTGCCCAAGGACGAATCGTCCATTCTTGCCAGAATCCTGACCCGATCACTCGCCAAGAACTTTCCGAAATAGGTCTCAAGCTGCCCAAAATAAGCCTGGCCTCGGGCTGCACTCTTGCCTTAGCATGTGTGTGTTACTTCACCGCTTTGACGGCTAGGGAGTTGAGGCAAAGAACCCAATGTGACCTCCAATGTGTCAGAGATGATACTAAAGGGGCCAAGCGGCTCCCTCTTAATCTTTCCCAGTCATCTGTCATTGTGTGACGTAAGGCGGCAGCCGAAGCACCCTTCCTCCCAAGTTTTGCTTCTTGCTGCAAAACACATCCTTGCGGTTGGCCAGGGTTCGGTAAGGATGCCTTTGTTTCCTTCAATGTTGTGGGGTTTATTGCTGCGAAAGGGGTTTGTTTGGGAGCATTTTGGGGATAGATACAAATATCACAGCTGTATTGTGTGATATTATATTGATTGTATTGTTTTATTATTGCTTGGTGTTATTTTATTGTGCGGCTTGGCCTGATGTAAGCTGCCCCGAGTCCAGGCATGTAGCCAGGGGGGGGGGCTAAGGGGGCTTCAGCCCCCCCCCCGAAATTCTCAGGGTGGTACGCGAAAAGGCCTTACTGGTACATTATTTAAACTGTTATGTTTATTCATATCATGATCTGATCACCATGCTCATTATATCCCACATTAATGAGGTTATTGGGATAACAATACAAAAGGTTTGCTAGGCTAGACCCTCTTCCACCCAGTCTCAGCCCCCTCCGAACCAAACTCAGCCCCGAATCAAAATCCTGGCTACGGCCCTGCCCGAGTCCCTTCGGGGAGATGGTGGCAGGGTAAAAATAAAGATTATTATTATTCTCTCTCTCGGCATTACTTCGCGAACGAAGATTCTTAGGAAGGACTCATCCCACGCTTTTTACAAGCGTGTTGATGACGGAAAAGGCCAATCTGAGATAGGCAAGTTCGGTTGCAGAAAGCACAGCAGAAAGTCTCCTTGGGTGATGTTGTTTCCAAGTTGCGGTTCTTTCTGCGTTGTCGTTTCTCTTCGAGACCCATTCGGCGTGTCTTCTCGAAAGAGGCCGCAGCATTGTGGATAGCGCATCTCCATGCCTCCCATTGTTGGTGATCAATCTGGCCGAGCCTGAGATGTTGTTTCAGAGAGTCCTTATATCTCTTTTTCGGGGCGCCTCTCTTTGTGCTGACCTGTGGCGAATTCACCATAGAGTAGTATCTTTGGGAGGCGGTGGTCCTCCATCCTAGAGACGTGCCCTGCCCAGCGCAGCTGTGTTCTCAATAGCATGGCCTCAACGCTGGTGATCCCTGCTTGTGAGCTATGCTAGCAGTGGCATAATAGCCACCGGCAGGGCCTCCCATGCCAGACAGGTCACAACAAAGGGTCTGGCGAAGAGTGTCAAAGGGCAGGATGGGCTCTCTTGCCTTTTGGCAACCATCCTAAGAGAAGGAAAACTCTAATTTCAAACCTGGGCAGATGGTGCTCTTCTAACCCTGTAAGGTCAACTATCTAAGAGAAGGAAACTCTAATCAAACCTACGATCAGAGGACCTCGCTGCTACCGTCCAAATATTATTATTATTATTATTATTGAGAAGTAAGAGGTTTATTATGGCATCAGGTTTTGTGGGTTTGTGCAGACCAAAAGCCACTCCAGAATGTATATTGTGCAGATCAGAATCGCTACGAAACTACCGACAAGACAAAGACAGTGTTTTGCTGTTAATATGAGCTTTTCCATTCTTGTTGATTCAATAGAAACGATTGCAGGCTTTCTCCCCCTAAAGTTGAACACAGGCGGAAGCAATTAACATATTTCGTGGTGGGGTTTGAGTATTTATTTATTTAATTTATTTACAATATTTATATTCTGCCCTTCTCACCCTGCAGGGGACTCAGGACGGATTACAATGCACACATAATAAACATTCAATACCATAGACGTATAACACATATAGAAAGACAGTCAGAGGCTATTTCACATTCCATTTTTCTGGCCACCAGGGAAGCTGTCACTTCACTGTCCATCTGTGACACTGATGAAGTACTTCTGCATTCCCCGCATGCTTTGCTGGAGATTTTTTTAATGGCCTCGTAAGTTAGTTAAATTAGCCTCCCCACACATAGGTGGTACCTAATTTTCCTAATTGACAGATGCAACTGTCTTTTGGGTTGCAAAGGTCGACAACAAGCTACGCAGTTGGTCAGAAGCTCACTCCAACACGGGCTGGCTTCGAACTCATGACCTTTCGGTCAGTAGTGATCTTAATGCAGCTGACACCCAGCCAGCTGCGCAAAGTCGCGGGGTATATTATGATCCATGCAGGGGACAGTCTTGGACTTTGTGTAGATGCAAAAAACTGTAAATAATAGCAATCCCTATTAAGAAAGGAAAGACTTTGTCTAATGGAGCTCCCAGTGGCGTAATGGGTGACTGAAAACCGACAGGTCGGAGGTTCAAATCCGGGGAGAGTGCCGATGCGTTCCCTCTGTCAGCTCCAGCTTCCCATGTGGAGACATGAGAGAAGCCTCCCACAAGGATGGTAAACATCAAAGTATCCGTGTGTCCCCTGGGCAATGTCCTTGCAGATGGCCAATTCTCTCACACCAGAAGCAACTTGTAGTTTCTCAAATCGCTTGTGATACTCACACACACACACACTTCCTCTAATGTAGTGTTTCTCAACTTTCCTAATGCTGCGACCCCTTAATACAGTTCCTCATGTTGCTACTTCAGAACTGTCATTTTGCTACTGTTATCAATTGTAATGTAAATATCTGATACGTGGGATCAGGCATGTAGCCAGGGGGGGGGGGCTAAGGGGGCTTGAGCCCCCCCCCCCGAAATTCTCAGGGTGGTCCGCGAAAAGACCTTACTGGTACATTATTTAAACTGTTATGTTTATTCATATCATGATCTGATCACCATGCTCATTATATCCCACATTAATGGGGTTATTGGGATAACAATACAAAAGGTTTGCTAGGGTAGACCCTCTTCCACCCAGTCTCAGCCCCCCGAACAAAACTCAGCCCCGAATCAAAATCCTGGCTACGGCCCTGCGTGGGATGAATTTACATTCACTGGACCATATTTAGCAAAAACACTTGATATGCCCTAATTTGAATACTGGTGGGGTTGGAGGGGGGATTGATTTTGTCATTTGGGAGTTGTAGTTGCTGGGATTTAGAGTTCACCTACAATCAAAGACCATTCTGAACTCCACCAATGATGGAATTGAACCAGCCTTGGCACACAGAACTCCCACGACCAAGAGAAAATACTGGATGGGTTTGGTGGGTATTGACCTTGAGTTTTGGAGTTGTAGTTCACCAACAGTTTGAGCACTGTGGACTCAAACAGTGATGGATCTGGACCAAACTTGGCATGAATACTCAATATGCCCAAATATGAACGCTGGTGGAGGGTTTGGGGGGGGGGGGAGTTGGGGGGGATAGACCTTAACATTAGGGAGTTGTAGTTGCTGGGATTTATAGTTCGCCTACAATCAAAGGGCATTCTTAACCCCACCAATGATAGAATTGGACCAAACTTCCCACACAGACCCCCCCCCCCCCCGCCCACCTTGAAAGGACTCGCTGGCACAAGCCTCCCTCCCCGCTTAAAGTCTTGGAAAGAGCCCTTCCCTTGGCCGAGTGGCTTTTGATGGGAGGATTTGCCCTCTGTTTCCAAAAAGGAAAAGAAAAACAGGTGGAGAGATCTTCAGCCTTCTCTGCCAAAGGGGTTCCTAAGACCATCAGAAATATGTATTTTCTGATGGTGTTTGGTGACCCCTCTGAAACCCCTTTGCGACTCCCCCCAGGTTGAGAAACACTGCTCTAATAGAAGCTTAGAATATATAGTTTCATTCACTCAGCGTTGTACATGCCAAATAGACTACTGCAACACGCTCTACGTGGGGCTGCCTTTGAACACTGTTCTGAAACTTCAACTAGTCCAATGGGCGGCAGCCAGATTGCTCACTGGAGCATCATAGAGGGAGCATACCACCCCCCTGTTAGGTCAACTCCACTGGCTGCCGGTCCATTTCTGAGCACAATTCAAAGTGCTGGTCTTGGCCTATAAAGCCCTATACTCCTCTGGCCCAGCTTATTTGTCCAAACGTATCTCTCTCTACAATCTGCTTCGTGGCCTAAGATCCACCGGGGAGGCCCTGCTCGCGGTCCCACCAGCTTTGCAAGCACGGCTAGTGGAGACGAGGGATAGAGCCTTTTAGGTGGTGACGCCCTGCCTGTGGAACTTGCTCCCCAGTGAAATCAGACAGGCATCCTCCCTTCTTTCGTTCAGAAAAAAACTGAAGGCATGGTTGTGTAACCAGGCTTTTGGCTAATGGATATAACAGCAACTGAACATTGAATCTGACCATTTGATTGTGTAATGGAAAAGTTTTTAAGATTGTTTAACTCAGTGTTTCCCAGCCAGTGTGCCGTGGCACGTTAGTGTGCCATGAGCGATCATCAGGTGTGCCGTGGGAAATTGGAGCCTCCAGTACCCTTTCTTCCCCCTCCTACCAAACACTTTTTCTTCTCCACTCGGGCTCCCTTCTTCCCAGCCTCGCTCTGCTCGCTTTGCCTCTCTTTGCTCTGTCTGCACAGAGTCTGCGCAGTTGTGCCCACACAGATCACGTCTTCCTCCCTCGCCCTCCCCTCCTGAACACGCTCACGCTGCCCCCTCGGATCAAAATGGCGGCAGAAGCGGCAGTGTAGAAGAAAAAGTAAGTGTTCGGCAGTAGGGGGAAGAAAGGGCGCGAAGGGGAGGGGGAGGAAGAGGTCTCTGTCGAAAGCTGGCATGGGCAAACTTGGACCTTCCAGGTGTTTTGGAGTCCAACTCCCACCATTTCTAGCAGCCTCAGGCCCTTTTCCTTTTCCCCCCTCAGCCACTGAAGCAGGAAAGGGCCTCAGGCTGTTAGGAATGGTGGGAGTTGAAGTCCAAAGCACCCAGAGGGCTGAAGTTTTCCCATGCCTGTTTTAGGGACCTTAAAGTGGTGAGCCTCCTTCCAACATTGTGATTCGGGATAGAAAACAAACAACAACATAACATAACATTGTTTGAGTCCACAGTGCTCTCTGGGTGTAGGTAAACTACAACTTCCAAACTCAAGGTCAATTCCCAAGCAAACCCTTTCAGTACTTTCTGTTGGTAATGAGAGTTCAATATGCCAAGTTTGGTTCAATTCCATTGTTGCAAGAGTTCAGGATGCTCTTTGATTGTGTGTTAACTATAAATCCCAGAAACTGTAACTCCCAAATGTCAAGGTCTATTTTCCCCAAACTCCATCTGTGTTCATATTTGGGCATATTGAGTATTCATGCCAAGTTTGGTCCTGATCCAACATTGTTTGGGTCCACAGTGCTCTCTGGATATAGGTGAACTACAACTCCAAAACCCAAGGTCAATGCCCACCAAACTCTTACAGTATTTTCTCTTGGTTATGGGAGTTCTGTGTGGGAAGTTTGTGTCTTTCTGCCATTCCTGCCAGGATATCTATGTTGTGTTCATCGAAACAGGCCCAGATTTCACACTGAGTGTATAAATACATTTAAAAACATATCACTTATATGTATTACTGTGTTAGAGTGTCATTTTGTGTCATTTTGGTTGGTGGTGTGCCCCAGGATTTTGTAAATGTAAAAAATGTGCCGCGGCTCAAAAAAGGTTGAAAAACACTGCCGTAGACATCTACACTGGAGAATTAATGTAGTTTGACACCACTTGAACTGCCAGGGCTCAATGATGTGGAATCATGGGAGCTGTAGTTTTACAAGGCCTTCGGCTTTCTCTGCCCAAGAGTGCTGGTGCCTCACGAAACTGTAAATCCCAGGACCTCATAGCATTGAGCCGTTACAGTTCAAGCAGTCTCCAACTGCATTCATTCTGCGATGCACGTAGATGCAGCCGTGGTGGAACGTCTACAAACATGTCCTTTTCTTCTTCTCTAAAAATAGAGAAGGAAAAAACCATGCAACTGATGACTATTTCCTTCTAAATATATCCTTGCCTGGGCAAGTTACTTCGTTTTTCAATCAGAATCCATTCTTTCCAAGCCTGAGGTGAATAACCTACATTTGCAAATATCCGTGGGTGGATGTGGAAGAGTCATCTGAACGGGAAACTACGTAGGTTTCATTTGTTTTGGTGGGGGTTTTTTTAGTCCGTCGAGGGCTTTTTGAAAAATGGCAAGTCTCATTACGAAATTCCCACTCATTGTGCGTTAACTCTGTCTTGTGCTCAGGGGCGGTCTAAGGTAATTTTAAATGGTAGGCGAACATTATTTTGGTGCCCCCCCCAAAAACATTATTTTGCCGCCCCCCCATGTAAAACAAATATACAATTATAATATCACAATACCATTAGTAGTATTATATTGTATCAATGTATATACAATATATTATACCATACTCATACTATATTATATCATAATTATATTATACTACATTACAATATAATTATATTATATTATATTGACATTATAATATAATGTAACATTCTATTATATTATTATTATAAAATAATACAATTATTTATTTAAATAAAATTATCCTCTACTAAATATTTTCATTACTCCTATAAAACTCAAATAACCCAAAATAAAGTAAAATAAAATATTATATATTACTATTGTGTACAATACCACTATACTGCAATATTGTTTGAAATATTACATGTAATATAAAATATATCATTATTCTATTGTTATATTGTATTTGTATTATATTGTATGACAATATTAAGCAGAACTGTATAATAATCAACAAGAAATGCAATGTAAATGCATCAAAAATCAGAATATGTTACCTACCACCCGACTCATAATTCATAGGAGTCTCCCATAAGTCAAAATTAGGATCCCAATGTAAATGTAAATAGAAAAACAGCCTAATGTTCAAATGAGGTTGAATACAGGCAGCGCGACCTGGGCAAACTTGGGCCCTCCCTCCCTCTAGGTGTTTTGGACTCCAACTCCCACAACTCCTCATAGCCTCAGGCCCCTCAGGTCTAGACAGAAATAGAGCCGAAGAAAGGAAGGAAGGAGGCGAGAAGATGTCACAGAGGAGGAGGAGGAGGAAAGCCCTTCATTCATTCCTTCCCGCAACAGCGCGTGGCGGAGACAAAGGAGAGGAAGCATTCCCTGCCTGCCCGATAGGGAGTGCTTTGCTTACAGGCTTCTGCGCAAGGGAGCTACTGGGCATGCGCGGAGGTTTTTCGCGCATGTGCAGTTGCTCCTGTGCTCAACTTCACCTCCCGGACAACTGCGCCTGCGTGAAAACCTCCGCGCGTGCCCAGAAGCGGCGTCGGGGCGCACAAGGCCGGGGTCAAAAAGCAGGCAGCTGCAGCACTGTCTGAGGAACATCGGCAGGGCCAGGATGGCACCCCATGTGGCCAGGATGGCGCCCCCTTCCCAGATGGCGCCCTAGGCGGCCGCCTACTTGGCCTATCTTGTAGGACCGCCCCTGCTTGTGCTAACATCACTGGGTGGCTTCCCCACTTTGCAGTTCTGTGTCTCGCAATTCTCTCATTTCACCAAGAGATCCAAGTTTGAGCCAGGCCCGGATTAACACCTTTTTGCACCCTAGGGCCACACTTTGGAATTACGCCCCCTTTAAGCCAACCTCTACCACCACCCCCCCATCCTTTCATCCGCTCATCCCCCTTAGGGCCCCGCATCCAGCTCTCCTGGTGTGGCCCCACTAGGTCCGCCACAGGAGTTTCCCTCTCGGCAGGCACTATGGATGCAGGCATGGGGGGAGGAGCCTCCTCCCCGATGCCGGGGCTTGAGGCACTTGGCTCCTACCCGATATCGGGGATTGCGCATGCGTTGTAGTCAGCAGCTGTACCGATGCTGTGCTTCTCCCCAATACCGGGGCTTGTCGCGTTGGGCTTCTCTCCTCTACTGGGGTTTGTGCATGTGCCATAGCCGGCAGTTGCGCTTCTCTCTCCAGTAAGGAGGAGTCTCCTCCTTGTGTTGGAGGAGGAATACCAGCTTTCATGGTGTTAGGGCATGCGCAGACTGCGCAATGGAGTTTCCTGTACTTGCACTGAAGGAGCCAGCAAGTGGATGCTGTCGGCATCGAGGGAATTCATTGTTCCTCCTGTCGACGTCGACGCCAGTGTCGAGAGCCCCTGCGCATACGCCGTTTGTGCAACAATAGCAGAGGTATTCAGGAAGGGGCAGGGGCGCCGCCGAAAAGGAGGACCTCCGGTATCCTTCCTTCCTCATCTCCATGCATGTTGCGTTTTTATTTGTTTCAACATTTGGGGGGGGGTGAACTGCGCCCCCCCCCCCGGCTTGCACCCCTAGGCCATGGCCTAGGTTGGTCTTATGGGTAATCCTGGCCTGGTTTGAGCCTTGGATGGGAGTCTGGAGACCTAGCTTCAAATGCCACAAACAATGTAGAGCAGGGGTGAGCAATTATTTTTTCAAGGGGCCACACGAGCCAAAAGATATTATGGAGGGCCGCACCTAAAGGCTGAACTACATTCTAATCTACATTATTTATTTATTTACTATATATTACACATCATTAATATTAACATATTAATATATCAAGAAATATTCATATATTATTAGTATTAATATCATAATTATTATATTATCTATTATATAAATGGGTTCACGTCATGTGATGTATACCTCAAACAAAGAAACCATACAATGCAGAAACACAATACTTGCCAACAGAAATAGGCCTCAAGCAAGGTACGTTTGTAGCAAAGAAACCTTCCCCCCAAAACCTAAAAGGCCCCCAAAACAACGAGTAAAAATAAAACTACATTTACCAGCATCCTCTGGGGCAGCCAAAGACTCACCCAGCCTCTACATTCTGAACAACATGATTGGCTGCCAAGAAGGGGCGGTTGCATAACTGCTGTACTGGCCAGCCAACATGAAAATTCCGATCCATAATAAACTGCCAAAACAGAATAAGGAAAAGGCCTGAGCCAATCCCCAACACAAACACCCAAATCACTTCCAACCTAAAATTTACACCCCAAAAATCACAGACCACGCCCAAAATTGACAGTAAGGCTTCATTAACTAGATTTCCCTAACTAGCCCTCACTTACTGGGAAGCTGTTTACGTTCTAAATTGACAGTAAGACTTCATTAACTTGATTCTCCCGACTAGGCCTCAGCTCATTGGACATTGTGTATGGCCTGAATTGACAGTAAGGCTTCATTAACTTGCTGTTCCTAACTAGGCCTCAGCTCATGGGACATTGTGTATGGCCTGAATTTACAGTAGCCTACCTTGGCACACAGAGCCCCGACCATGCATGATGGGACTTGAAGTACCACCATGGAAAACGGGATTTGTAGTACTTCAAAACCCATCATTCCCCACAGACCACTGTGGCCCAGAACCAAGACCAATAAAGACCCAAATTGGCACACCATGCCCCCCATGACCCACACTCCATCCAACTGCAGTTTAGAGGAGGGCACACCGTGGATGATTGAACTTTCTCGCATCTCCTAAAAAGAGCACAGCAACGCGTGCCGGTTACAGCTAGTAGTATATATATAGAGACATTATAATATATTGAAATTATAATATAATATAACATTATATTATATTATTTATTATTTTATTATTTTATTATTATAATTATAATAAAATAATAATAAAAACCACTAAAATAAAATAAAATTCAAGAAGACAAGATGCGAACCAAGATAGAGGCTGACATCCTCAAGAGAGGAAGGATCCCGAGATGGAAAGCATTTGAAGCTAGGTCTCCAGACTCCCATCAAGGCTCAAACCAGGCCAGGATTACCCATAAGGCCAACCTAGGCCATGGCCTAGGGTGCAAGCCGGGGCGCAGTTCACCCCAAATGTTGAAACAAATAAAAACGCAACATGCATGGAGATGAGGAAGGAAGGATACCGGAGGTCCTCCTTTTCGGCGGCGCCCCTGCCCCTTCCTGAATACCTCTGCTATTGTTGCACAAACGGCGTATGCGCAGGGGCTCTCGACACTGGCGTCGACATCGACAGGAGGAACAATGAATTCCCTCGATGCCGACAGCATCCACTTGCTGGCTCCTTCAGTGCAAGTACAGGAAACTCCATTGCGCAGTCTGCGCATGCCTAACACCATGAAAGCTGGTATTCCTCCTCCAACACAAGGAGGAGACTCCTCCTTACTGGAGAGAGAGCGCAACTGCCGGCTATGGCACATGCACAAACCCCAGTAGAGGAGAGAGCCCAGCGACAAGCCCGGTATTGGGGAGAAGCACAGCATCGGTACAGCTGCTGACTACAACGCATCGCAATCCCGATATCGGGTAGGAGCCAAGTGCCTCAAGCCCCGGCATCGGGAGGCTCCTCCCCCATGCCTGCATCCATAGTGCCTGCCGAGAGGAAACTCCTGTGGCGGACCTAGTGGGGCCACACCAGGAGAGCTGGATGCGGGGCCCTAAGAGGGGATGGCGGATGAAAGGATGTGGGGGTGGTGGTAGAGGTTGGCTTAAAGGGGCGTAATTCCAAAGTGTGGCCCTAGGGTGCAAAAAGGTGTTAATCCGCCTGGCTCAAACTTGGATCTCTTGGTGAAATGAGAAGAGTGCGAGACACAGAACTGCAAAGTGGGGAAGCCACCCAGTGATGTTAGCACAAGCAGGGCGGTCCTACAAGATAGGCCAAGTAGGCGGCCGCCTGGGGCGCCATCTGGGAAGGGGCGCCATCCTGGCCACATGGGGTGCCATCCTGGCCCTGCCGATGTTCCTCAGACAGTGCTGCAGC
The DNA here is from genome assembly GCA_030556195.1 of Anolis apletophallus. Taxonomy (NCBI): domain Eukaryota; kingdom Metazoa; phylum Chordata; class Lepidosauria; order Squamata; family Anolidae; genus Anolis; species Anolis apletophallus. The sequence goes on along the minus strand of JARBWK010000014.1, from coordinate 39,621,272 downwards.
TGCCTGCTTTTGACCCGGCCTTGTGCGCTCCGGCTGCTTCTGGGCACGCGGAGGTTTTCACGCAGGCGCAGTTGCTCCGGAGGTGAAGTTGAGCACAGGAGCAACTGCACATGCGCGAAAACCTCCGCGCATGCCCAGTAGCTCCCTTGCGCAGAAGCCTGTAAGCAAAGCACTCCCTATCGGGCAGGCAGGGAATGCTTCCCTCTCCCTTTGTCTCCGCCACGCGCGCTGTTGCGGGGAAGGAATGAATGAAGGGCTTTCCTCCTCCTCCTCCTCTGTGACCTCTTCTCGCCCTCCTTCCTTTCTTCGGCTCTATTTCTGTCTAGACCTGAGGGGCCTGAGGCTATGAGGAGTTGTGGGAGTTGGAGTCCAAAACACCTAGAGGGAGGGAGGGCCCAAGTTTGCCCAGGTCGCGCTGCCTGTATTCAACCTCATTTGAACATTAGGCTGTTTTTCTATTTACATTTACATTGGGATCCTAATTTTGGACTTATGGGAGACTCCTATGAATTATGAGTCGGGTGGTAGGTAACATATTCTGATTTTGATGCATTTACATTGCATTTCTTGTTGATTATTATACAGTTCTGCTTAATATTGTCATACAATATAATACAAATACAATATAACAATAGAATAATGATATATTTTATATTACATGTAATATTACAAACAATATTGCAGTATAGTGGTATTGTACACAATAGTAATATATAATATTTTATTTTACTTTATTTTGGGTTATTTGAGTTTTATAGGAGTAATGAAAATATTTAGTAGAGGATAATTTTATTTAAATAAATAATTTTATTTATTATTTTATAATAATATAATAGAATGTTATATTATATTATAATGTCAATATATTATAGTATAATTATATTGTAATGTAGTATAATATAATTAAGATATAATATAGTATGAGTATGTACTATAATATATTGTATATACATTGATACAATATAATACTACTAATGGTATTGTGATATTATAATTGTATATTTGTTTTACATTGGGGGAGGGGGCAAAATAATGTTCGCTTACCATATAAAATTACCTTAGACTGCCCCTGGTCCCTTCTAGGCTGAAAACTGCCATTGATTAATTTTTCAGGCTGAATCCATGGAAATAGATGTTGGCTGAAATTCAGCAGGGAACTGAGATCTTTGTAATTGGACTAAAAATAGAACCAACGAGCTAGAAATAGAACCAAGCAATTTTGCCAAGACATTGCTATGTATGGACATCAGTTTCACAATGGAGTCATGTTGGATGCATGATGCACAATGGGCATCAATGGGCACTGGGATGCTCCCCAATGAGCATCCAGATGCCAGCTAGGAAATGCCGGAGCAGAGGAGCACATGTGTTGCCTTCCCAATTCATTTAGGATCTGTGCACTCAAAATGTTTAGTTTCCAGCAAAGCCTCACTGTTTTGCAGATAGTAACTTCATTGTTTATGAAACTGCAAAGGCAAAGTGCACATGGCATTCAGTGTCAGGACTGAGCCTTTGGCTACAGCCCCTAGTACAGTGTTTTTCAACCTTTTTTGAGCACATATTTATATTTACAAAATCCTGGGGCACACCACCAACCAAAATGACACTCTAACACAGTAATACATATAGTTCATATGTTTTTAAATGTATTTATACACTCAGTGTGAAACCTGGGCCTGTTTCGATGAACACAACATATATATGACTTCCTCTCACATACTTATACATGGCTATCATGTCTTCTCTCAGCCTTCTCTTCTTCAGGCTAAACATGTCCAGCTCTTCAAGCCGCTCCTCATAGGGCTTGTTCTCCAGATCCTTATAGACCCTTATAGATTCTATAAGTTTCATAGATCTGTGAGGCCTCTTTCGCTGCCTCCCTCCTCCCACCGCAAAAGCAGAGCACTGGGCGGAAGTCATTGAGTCGGTGTTTACGCGTTGGCTTGGATTTATCCCGAGAACACCCAAAGCCGGAAGCTCCACATCGGTGAATTGGGCAGTGAGCGAACCTGGGAGCATCGGGAGGCTGAAGCAGCCCTGAGTGGGAGCTGGAGCCGTGCTGAGTCGAGGCTCCTGAAGGCTTCCTCAAGGCGGGCCTGGCCCTGGCATTCAGCGGAGCCCTTCCTTTGCCTCGGGGAGGATCTTTGGGGAGGGAAAGAGGGAGAAAGAGCTGCTAGGAGGGGGAAGAATGCCAATTTCCCACGGTACACCTGATGATCGCTCACGGCACATTAGTGTGCCACGGTACACTGGTTGGGAAACACTGTCCTAGTACACCCCTAGTACAGGGGTGCTAGGGGTGACTGTTTTATTGTTGGTTTTAGAAATGTTTTTACTGTTTTTTTAGTGTATTTTATTGTTAATGTTGCCTTATGTAAACCGTCCCAAGCCTGTTGGGATGGAGCGGTATATAAAATCGAAGTAATAATAATAATAATAATAATAACAATAAGATTTATGAAAGGTCTTGCACGCAGCCATTCAAAAAACCCAAAATAAAACAAAAGCATCCAGCCTGTTCATTGCTTCATTGGTTATGCATTCCAGTTCTTAATTCTTATCCCTCTGGCAAAACGTTCCATTCTCAAGGCAACATCAGTTTTAGATATAAACAGTCTTTTCTTGCTTCCTCGGTCTTTTTGATATCGGGTGTGACCCCCTCCTTTTTTTCTTGGGTTCTGTAGAAGATAGTTAAAAACCAAGAGATTCGTAGTTTTCCCAAGAACACCAGGCTGGAAGTCATCCCATAATCCCTTATCTCTCCCCACGTGGGAACCTAAGGCTCTTCCCATGGCCAGGCCCGGATTAACCCCTTTTGGCGTCCTAGGTCACACTTTGGAATTACACCCCCAAACCAACCTCTACTGCACCCCCCCAACACATTCCTTCTTTCCACTGCGAGGAGGCGGAGGGAAGCTCCGCCCCCGGCAGTGGCCCAGGGCCGGGGCTTCCCTCCTCCTCCTTGCGCCCTTCTTCCTTGAGCCGCGCGAGGAGGAGGAAGCGGAGGGAAGCCCCGCCCCTGGCAGCGGCCCCGGGGGCGGGACTTCCCTCCGCCTCCTTGTGCCCTTCTTCCTCGAGTCACGTGAGGAGGAGGTGGGGGGAAGCCTCGCCCCCGGCAGTGGCTCAGGGCGGGGCTTCCCCTCCTCCTTGCGCCCTTCTTCCTTGAGTCGCACGAGGAGGAGGAAGCGGAGGAAGCCCGCCCCTGGCAGCGGCCCGGGGCGGGACTTCCCTCCGCCTCCTGTGCCCTTCTTCCTCGAGTCACGTGAGGAGGAGGTGGGGGGAAGCCTCGCCCCCGGCAGTGGCTCAGGGGCGGGGCTTCCCTCCTCCTCCTTGCGCCCTTCTTCCTTGAGTCGCGCGAGGAGGAGGAAGCGGAGGGAAGCCCCGCCCCTGGCAGCGGCCCCGGGGGCGGGACTTCCCTCCGCCTCCTTGTGCCCTTTTTCCTCGAGTCACGTGAGGAGGAGGTGGGGGGAAGCCTCGCCCCCGCAGTGGCTCAGGGGCGGGCTTTCCTCCTCCTCCTGCGCCCTTCTTCCTTGAGTCGCACGAGGAGGAGGAAGCGGAGGGAAGCCCCGCCCCTGGCAGCGGCCCCGGGCGGGACTTCCTCCGCCTCCTTGTGCCCTTCTTCCTCGAGTCACGTGAGGGAGGAGGTGGGGGAAGCCTCGCCCCGGCAGTGGCTCAGGGGCGGGCTTCCTCCTGCTCCTCCGTGCGCCCTTCTTCCTTGAGTCGCGCGAGGAGGAGGAAGCGGAGGGAAGCCCCGCCCCTGGCAGCGGCCCCGGGGGCGGGACTTCCCTCCGCCTCCTTGTGCCCTTCTTCCTCGAGTCACGTGAGGAGGAGGTGGGGGGAAGCCTCGCCCCCGGCAGTGGCTCAGGGGCGGGGCTTCCCTCCTCCTCCTTGCGCCCTTCTTCCTTGAGTCGCGAGGAGGAGGAAGCGGAGGGAAGCCCGCCCCTGGCAGCGGCCCCGGGCGGGACTTCCCTCCGCCTCCTCCCTTTTTCCTCGAGTCACGTGAGGAGGAGGTGGGGGAAGCCTCGCCCCGGCAGTGGTCCTGGGGGCAGGGCTTCCCTCTGCCTCCTCCTCTTCGCGCCCTTCTTCCTTGAGTCAAGGAAGAAGGGTGCGAGGAAGAGGCGGAGGGAAGCCCCGCTCCCGGGGCCACTGCTGGGCATGCGCAGCACCTCTTGGCAAGGGAGGAGGGCGCAAGTGCCTCTGCCTCTTCCGCCATGTTCCTGGGTGCCACGCAAGCCCGGCAGCGGTTCTGGAGGCTTCCCTTCCTTCCTCCTCGCGCCCTCCTTCCTTGACAAGGGGGTGGGGGCGATAGCGAGGGGGGGCGCCATTCCCTTCTCCGTGAACTGCCCCCCCCCTCGGCTTGCGCCCCTAGGCCATGGGTAATCCGGGCCTGCCCATGGCCCCATGGCTCCACATGACAATGCTCCAATACACAATGCAGACTATGCTCACAGAAGACTATGCTACAAGGTTGCAAATATATCAAAATATATTATAGTGCATAATCATAAGCATTAGTGACACGCTGATCACATAGTACTGAGCATACTATCTATATACCTATATTCAATTTATACACACTATATATCTCTCAGTAATTCAGCATGTACAAAGCAACACAATAAGCCCAGAACACAAAGCCTAGTTGGTATTGTGCCAGCTCTTCCGCCCTTCCAGGCTCCCCCAAGGACCCAGTCTGGTGTCTGTGAGTTATTTGTCTCCAGACCTCCATAGGGCTTACATGGACTCTATGTGTGTGTCGCTTTAACCCAGCTTTGTGTTCTGGGCTTATTGTGTTGCTTTGTACATGCTGAATTACTGAGAGATCTATAGTGTGTATAAATTGAATATAGGTATATAGATAGTACGCTCAGTACTATGTGTTCAGCGTGTCACTAATGCTTATGATTGTGCACTATAATATATTTTGATATATTTGCAACCTTGTAGCACTTTATTTGCGTCGCACTCCAGTCCAGCCCTGTATTTACTTGGCTTTAGCATTGTGTATTACGAGTCCACATGACAATGCCCCTGTAACCCACACTTTATGAATACACCCAGTTATTTTCCTTTTGCATTACTCTTCTGGACTTTTGCTCATTCCCAAATACTTTTAATGAACCTTGCAAAGTTTCCACTCTTTCCTCCCCATGGAATCAGGACACTTCTCCCCTGTGAGGGGCTTCATGGTTTATCACCCACATGAATTCCCAAAGACTTTTTCCTTTCTTTCCAGGACCCCTTGGGCTATCTTTTATGACTCTAATAAACTGTGTATCTTTCTGGTGGGTAGGCAGGGGTAATCAGGATGGTATATTTTCCCCATAAACCCCAATGTATCTCCCTTCATGTTTTCCCCATGTATATAATTTTAAAAATATGAAAGTGCCACTGTTTACCTTTAGCCAGCTCTTTGGGCGAGGCTTGTCAGCTGCATTCCTGAAGCCTTGATTTAATCACCCATTCACAAGCCTCATTTGCATGACAATAGCAGGAGCCAGCTCTTTCCAAGGGGTCTCTACCCCTTGGGCCGAAACTGGTTTCTGCTAATCAATAGACAAAGGCTTCTGAGTTTAGCCTGCCTTTGTGCCATTGATTAATAGACAAAACTATTTCTATATTTCATAAATGGCCAACTCTATCAGCCTCGGAAACTGGTACATGGATACAGCTTCTTCATTTGTTTACCATCCAAAGAACTGAGACCTTGCAGTAATATATTAATCTGTGTCTATTCTCTCTCTCGGCATTACTTCGCGAATGAAGATTCTTAGGAAGGACTCAACCCCCGCTTTCTACAAGCGCGTTGATGACTAAAAAGGCCAACCTGAGATAGGCAAGTTTGGTTGCAGAAAACACAGCAGAAAGTCTCCTTGGGTGATGTTGTTTCCAAGTTGCGGTTCTTTCTGCGTTGTCGTTTCTCTTCGAGACCCGTTCGGCGTGTCTTCTCGAAAGAGGCTGCAGCATTGTGGAAAGTGCGTCTCCATGCCTCCCGATGTGAGGCCAGGGTGGACCATTGTTGGTGATCAATCTGGCCGAGCCTGAGATGTTGTTTCAGGGAGTCCTTCTATCTCTTTTTGGGGGCGCCTCTCTTGCGCTGACCCATAGCGAGTTCACCATAGAGTAGTATCTTTATCTGTGTCTATCAAACAGAGAAAAACGCAGATGAGGACATTTGATCATCAACCAAAAGACAATAGAATTGCTCAGCTTGAGAACAGGAGGGTGCTTGCTGAACACTTGGCCACTTGATCTACATATTTAATCCCATCAAAATGTTTGTCTGCCTTCATTGTTCTACTCATCACTCACCTCTTCAACCCCATTGGCTGGAAACCGAGAGAAGATGCAGCCAGCCAGCCAGCAAGATTCCATCCAATCAATGCAAAGCTGGTCTGGGAGCGGGAAGTGGGAAATTTGAATTTGTAACCTTATAAAATGGCATGTTTTCCAATGTAACCTTCATGTCAGCATTGACGAATGATTGCAGTTGCCATCCTTTCCAGCTGGTCTGAATAAACACTTCGATGGTACTCCTTCAACTTGGTGAGCTCTTTATTGGGAAATTCTAGGGAATATTGGGATTGGGCTTCCTTTTTCACCAGGATTAATGTGGATCCTCTTTGGTGGGTCTAGCTGGTCTGCCTTCATGGCAAGACCCCCCCCCCCCCCAATTCTGTTCGATAACATTTTGATTCCCCCAGACAAAGGTTTCGGATGACAGTCTGCCCCTAAGCCCTGCATGTTACTCTATAGCCGCATAACAAGGCGGTTGTGTGTCCCATGTTGGCATTTCTGCCATGACATTGGATTTCATTGCATTTCTGTAGCACAGCTATGGGTTCATTGCACTTTGCAACACAACTATCGGTTCACTGCTCTTCTGCAAAACAAAAATTGATTCATTGCACTTCTGCAACACAGCTAAGAGTTCCTTGCAATATGCAACACAGCTCTGGGTTCATTGGACTTCTACAACACAGTTAAGGTTCAATGCACTTCTGCAAAACAGCAAAGACTACAGCAAACAACCCATATCCTTAACCCAGTGTTTCCCAACCAGTGTGCCGGGGCACACTAGTGTGCCATGAGCTGTCATCAGGTGTGCCGTGGGAAATTGGAACCTCCAGGAAGGGGGGGGGTAGTCTAATGTGTTGAAGTATTAAAACCCTAAGAAACCAACCTCGATAAAGGCAAAAAATTACAAACACCCCCCCTCCCCACCCGTTGTCTACTTGGTCTCTCCCTCTCCATGCATTGGGAAGGCCCGCCTCCCTTTCCCCAAGTAGAGACCTCCTCTTGCCTCCTGGGGGGTTCTGTGTGGGAAGTTTGGCCCAGTTCTATCATTGGTGGGGTTCAGAATGCTCTTTGATTGTAGGGGAACTATAAATCCCAGCAACTACAACTCCCAAATGTCAAGGTCTATTTCCCCCTGAACTCCATCTGTGTTCATATTTGGGCAAAACCCCAAGTTTGGTCCTGATCCAAGATTGTTTCAGTCCAAACTCTTATAGCATTTTCTCCCACCAAACTCTTATAGATTTCTGTTATGGGAGTTCTGTGTGGGAAGTTTGTGTCTTTCTGGCATTCCTGCCACGATATCTATGTTGTGTTCATCAAAACAGGCCCAGGTTTCACACAGAGTGTATAAATACATTTAAAAACCTATTAACTATATGTATTATTGTGTTAGAGTGTCATTTTGTGTCATTTTGGTTGGTGGTGTGCCTCAGGATTTTGCTAATGTAAAAAGTGTGCCGCGGCTCAAAAAAGGTTGGGAAACACTGCCTTAACCCATTTCAAACCAGCTTCAGAGCAGGATACATTCATCTTCCGGTCCCAATTCAAGATGCAGGTTCTTACCTATAAAGCCCTGAATAGTTTTGGACCTGCCTACCTGCGTGACCGTATTTCTGTCTACGAACCCACACAATTTCTTCGATCATCTGGAGGGGCCCTGCTCTCACTCATGCCCCCTTCGTAGGTGCGATTGGTGGGGAGGAGGGAGAGGACCTTCTCCGTGGTGGCCCTCCGACTCTGGAACTCGCTTCCCAAGGATATTAGACAAGCCCCCACTTTGGCAGTCTTTAGGAGGAGCTTGAAGACGTGGCTGTTCCAGTGTGCCTTCCCTGAATAAGTAAACAACGCCCTGTTCTGACCAATTCTTTTCAATATGTCCTCATAAGCGCTTTAACTACCTGTTAGATAGATTGTCCCACATTATCCTCTAAAACCCCGTTACATATATTCTACCTCTGTTTGCGTCCAGTGTTTGTTCATTATAAATTTTAATATATTACATCTGACTGACTGACTGACTGACTTTATTATTTCTGAGTCGCCCTCCACGTTAGTGCTCCGGGCGACTTACACACAACAATTCCACAATTAAAATAGAGTTTTTAAAACTAGATTAAAATATTCAGTGGTTAAATGCAGGGGCCAGGCTCGGTATTTGAGTTCCTGGTTCTGCATTAACCATGGGCTTTCCTAAATAGCCAGGTCTTCAGAGCGGTCAGGAACTGGGGCAGGTCGAGGAGGCTCTCTGGTCCGGTGGCATCGAGTTCCAAAGAACGGGGCCACAACGGAGAACGATCTCTGTCTCGTGGTCTCCAGGTGGGCCTCTTTCAAGCCTGGTACGTGAAGAAGGTTCTTGTTTGCTGGCCGCGGGGTCCTTGAGTAAGCAGGCATCAGCAAGCGATCTTTTAGGTATGTTGGGCCCCGGCCCCGTAGGGCTTTGAAAGCCAAGGTCAAGGTCTAGTGTAAGGCTCAATACACAACGGGCAGCCAGTGCAGGCGCTGCAGAGATGGTGTAAAGTGGCATCTCATCGATGTTCCTGTGAGAAGCCTGGCGGCTGCGTTTCTACACAATCTGGAGCCTGCGGGTTAGTGACCGGGTAGACCTACATATAAAGCGTTACAGTAATCCAGCCTTGATGTAACCGTGGCATGGATTACTGTAGCTAGCGCTCCGTCGGAAGATAGGGCGCCAATTGTCTCGCTTGGCGCAGGTAGAAGAAGGCCCTTTTGCTCGTGGAGGCAACCTGGGCCTCCATCGACAATTTGGAGTCCAGGATACCACCAAGGCTTTTTACTGAGGGGACGGGATCAGCGGTTCCCCTTCAAAGGGGGGCCCTGCCATGGTTTTAAATTGTCTGATATTGCTTATGTCTGAGTTATATTGGTTGGATTGTAATAATAATAATAATAATAATAATAATAATAATGAGTCATGGTCATTCTTTTCTGAAACTATAGTGTAACAATGTCTTCTGCTCTTCTTTCCACTTTCAGTGGCAGATCAACATCATCATCATCAACAACAACAACAACAACAACAGCAACCAAACCAGACATCTCCGTATCAGCCACCTCCGTTTGGTACACCTGTTTGTGGACCCTATGAAGGATCATCTAAAGATGCTTTTGTGGCTTCTGTTCCTAGTTGCTGTCATTTTGGGATCTGATGGTGATACAGGCTTGAGGAAGAAAGCCCTTGAGCTGATGAAGCAAGCCCCACTCATTGATGGGTGAGTGATCGAAAAATATATCTCAAATTCAAATGTGAAGTAGGAATGGAAAGTCCTCAGTAATGCCAGGGAGTTCCCTGGGAATCCTTTAGGATGGGAAAAATATTGTGTTGACCTCCAAAATAAAATCCGTTTGCACAGGAATAAGACCAAGGACCTTCAGAGACATTGTCTGGAGTGGATTTAGGGTTGCCTGAAAGATTATAGGTGCATCTACATCAGGCATGGGCAAACTTGGGCCCTCCAAGTGTTTTGGATTTCAACCATTCCTAACAGCCAGTAGGATGTTCTGTTCTGCCAGTAGGGTTCTGGCCCAGCTTATCTATCCGAACGTGTCTCTCCCTACGAACCCACCAGAGATTTAAGATAATCAGGGGAGGCCCTGCTCTTGATCCCGCACATCTGGCGGGGACGAGGGACAGGGCCTTCAGTGTAGTGACCCCAATGCTGTGGAACTCCCTGCTCAGGGATATCAGATTGGCTCCCTCCCCCACCTTTTTGCGCCCTAGGCCACACTTTGGAATTACGCCCCCTTTAAGCCAATCTCTACCGCACGCCCCCCCCCCCCCCCCGGGAAAGGGCCAGGCCCCCTCCTTACCCGCCGGGCAGCAGAGCAGGAAGGCCAAGGCCACCGGAGCAGGCGGAAGGAGGAGTGTCCTGGGCAGCCAAGAGCCAGGGGCCAGGCCGGGCTGCCTCGAGGAAAGCATTTAAAAAGCCAGCCTCTGAAGCACGAACGGGGGAGGAAAAAAGCCACGCTGTCAAAGCGGCTGGTGGTGCCACCTTCCCCACACACGGCCCCTCCTCTCTTTCTCTCTCTCCGTCAGCGCCACCGGGAAAACTGAGGCAACCGAAAAGGGACCTTCCCGATAATAATAATAAAAACCACTAAAATAAAATGAAATTCAAGAAGGTGCGAACCAAGATGGAGGCTGACATCGTCAAGAGAGGAAGGATCCCAAGATGGAATGGCCCAATGGACCCAGCCCAGAGGATGGCAAAGTGGACCCAGCTGCCGCCGCAGCAAAGCAGAGCAGCAGACGATCGGAGGCTACAGGCCTCTGCCCGCTCTCACCCCCAGCCGTTCCATCAGAGGCATTCCCGATCGACTGATCGGCCTGCCATGGAGTGGCTGCCACCCCGGCTTTGGAGTGCTTGCCATCCCAAGAGGTGATCCGGGCCTGCAGCGGGAGCAGTCGGCGACCTGCGGCGGCTGATCGCCCTGGCGACCCGGAAGATGATCAAGTCTTCCGGGTCGCCAAGGCAATCAGCCGCCGCAGGTCGCCGACTGCTCCCGCTGCAGACCTGATCACCTCTTGGGATGGCAGGCACTCAAAGCCGCCCGCTCCGATCGTTCTCCGGAGCAGCAGGCTGTCTGCCGATGCAGGCCCAACAGCCCACAATGGGATGGCGGCAGCGGCAGCCCTTCCTCTTGCAGAAATGGCCCTGACCCCGACGCCCTTCTCCCAGGGCCGGTCAGAATTGGCCGGCGAGTCGCATCCTGCCCTGTGTGATCTAGAGCAACCTCATCATTAGACACATGAACTTCATTGTCACTCCCAACATCCAGAGTATGTACCCTGATCATTAAACGCAATCACAGGCTGAACTCCAACCATCACACATTCCTAGTATTTAGTACATGCATGTGATTATTGCTGTTTTAAAATATGTAGTTTTGCAGCCAACAAACTAAATAAAAGACCCCCAAAATAAACCATGAATATAAATGCTTCAAATGCAAAACTTATGCAGTGGTTTTTGCCAAAGGATCCTTAAGTAATTCCTTATATGACTCCGTTTTCGTCTAGGGAACGAGGGAGGAATTTTTAAGAACTGATTGATTATGACATCAACTATTACTCAGAATTCGTTAAGCAATAGTCCAGGATTTCCAGGGTCAAAATGACACAGCTTTCTGATTAATAGGGATAATAGTGCCATCAGCAATTCCATAATATTTAACCCTGGCAGTTAAAGTAGCTTCAGACTGCATTAATTCTACAATGTAGATTGGTGTTTCTCAAACTCTGCTCCTTCAGGTGTTTTGTACTTCTGTTACCAGAATTCCCAGCCATCTTACCAACTATTAGGAATTGTGGGAACTGAAATCCAAAATATATGGAGCGAGGTGACTAGGACTGTTGATACAGAGGGTGCATGCCGCGGCACACTTTTAACATTAAAAAAAACACCACCAACCAAAATGACACAAAATGACACTCTAACACAGTAAAGAACGGCTGGGGGATGGTGGCCTGCTGGGAGCAGCTGCTGGGAGTGCCGAAGCCTGGGGAGGGGGAGGAGCCATGCCGTGCCATGCCCCGCCCCCTCCCCCGGCTTCGGCTCTCCCAGCAGCTTCTCCAGCCTTGAGGGGGCAATGCCAAGCCAGCGGTGGCAGAGCCAGCACAATGTTGGCTTGGCACTGCCCTCTCAAGGCTGGAGCAGCTACTGGGAGTGCCGAAGCCAGGGGAGGGGGTGGAGCCAGGCCGGGCCATGCCCCTCCCCCTTCCCCCCAGCTTCAGCTCTCCCAGCAGCTTCTCCAGCCTTGAGGGGGCAATGCCAAGCCAGCGGTGGCAGAGCCAGCACAATGTTGGTTTGGCACTGCCCTCTCAAGGGTGGAGCAGCTACTGAGAGTGCCGAAGCCAGGGGAGGGGGTGGAGCCAGGCCGGGCCATGCCCCGCCCCCTCCCCCCAGCTTCAGCTATCCCACAGAGGAGGAGCATGAGCGGTGGACGGGCTTCAGTGGGCGGGGCTCCTCCCCCATGCGGCTTCAGTGAGTGAGGGGCGGGAGTCATGGCGGATTGGAGGCTGGCTGGGGAAACGGCCAAAGGAGGCGGCGCCCCGGCCCCTTCTTTTTCTTCGCTGCCGCCCGCCCCTTCCTCCTCCTCCCCCAAGCAGCAGGAGTTCGGCAGGAGGAGGGGGAAGGAAGGGGGGCAGAGAGCTTTTCTCATGGCACAGCAGGAGGTCCATCACGGCACACTAGTGTGCCGCGTCACAGCGGTTGGGAACACACTGTCTTATGGTATGTCCTCATTCTTCTCCTCCCACAATCCGAGCATTAGATGGACATGTCTCCTTCAGAGAGCCATCAACGTTGTCAATACCCTGTCTTCTTATCATTTAGACACAACGACTTGGCGCTGAAGTTGAGATGGTTTTACCAAAACAAGCTGAGCAACCTTGACCTGAGGACACTCAAGCGCACAGCCACCAACATCAAGAAGCTCAAGGCTGGCCATGTTGGTGTTCAGGTAGGTGACCAACCGGTCCCAAAGTCATTTACCCAACTCTGTTTCTAGATATTCTCTGAAAATATATCTCCAAGCGACATCCGGTGTTTGAAATTACTTTTGCCCACCTTTCCAGTTTTGGTCAGCGTACGTTCTCTGCGGCGCACAGAACAAAGATGCTGTGCGCTTGACGCTGGAGCAGATTGACGTTATCAAGCGGATGTGCGGAGCCTATCAAGAATTTGAATTTGTGACATCTTCTCAAGGTAACCCTCCTTTTGACAATAAAATAAACATTGGGCAAAACCTGGATGAGGAAGTACAACCCCTTGCCCCTGGATTCAATGTCCATGGTTTCACTTACCCACACTCCAAAAATTATTTTTCCTCCTCCCAGAAGTTTCTATGTTCTCCAATGAAGTTGATTTAAGTCCCTTCTGAAAAGACTCTGATTGCATGTTGGAAATGGGCAACCAATCAGGCCCGGATTAACCTATTTTTGCACCCTAGGCCACACTTTGGAATTATGCCCCCAGCCAACCTCTACCCCCCCCACTCAGACCCACACTTGGCTGGCTTTCGCCATGGTGCCTCCGGAGCAGAAGAGAAAGGCGAGTAGGCACCATCCCACCACCTCCAAGGCCCCCATTCCCACCGGCTGGAAAGCTCCGCTGTGCTCTGAAGGTCTCCTCAGGAGTCGGGAGGCTTGGGCAGAGCGCAGCGGGTGCAAACTCGCTCCAAAGGCGCGCACTAGAGAGAGAGAGAGAACGAGAGAGAGAGAGAGAGCACAAGAGAGAGAGAGGGCACGCGCGAGAGAGAGAGAGGCGCACACGCGTGAGAGAGAGCACGTGACAGAGAGAGTGAGAGAGAACGTGCGTGAGAGAGAGGGTGCGCGAGAGAAGGAGGGCGCAAGAGAGTGAGAGAGAGATGTCCGCTTGGCATGCACTCCCGGAGGGGACGAAGCAGAGACTTTGCCGGGAGAAGGAGCGAGGAGGGGCATGAGAAAGGGGGAAAGAGGTGCGTGGACCAGTTGGTCCATGATCTGCGCCCTCCCTCGGTTTGCGCCCCTAGGCCATTGCCTCATTGGCCTTATGGATAATCTGGGCATGCCCACAATAGTAGAACGGCTATTGAGAGGAAAGTTGTGTTAGGTAGATAATCCACTGTTAGATAGTAGGCCTGGTTAGGTTCGTCGGAATACTCCAAAAGTCGTATTAAATTAGGATTTAATTCACTTTCAAAACGTTTTTGAAGTGCTTTAAGCAACCAGGAAGTGGATTTTCCATTTTGAAGCCGGAGCCCCCATTTTCGGAAAGGGTTCGGAAAGCCTCGTCCAAACTGTTTCCTTTTCCCCGGCATTGGTTTGGAAGCCCATGCCTTCCCTCCGCATCTGAAGGGCCCCATTCAGATGCGGAGGGAAGGCATAGGCTTCCAAACCCGGGTGCTGTCATGTTTAAACTGGGTTAAACATGCGTGTCCGCCATTAACGAAACCATTCCAAAATTTTGGAATTTTAACGAATTAATTTTGAATTTATTCCCAAAGCCCCCTACATCTAAGATGAGTTTTGAACCATTTTTTTTCTTGATCAACTAGGGCTATTAGATAGGAATGCATTGTCTGTAACTCCATTGTGCATTACTGTTTGGAAAATACAGTTCTAATAGACATGTAGTAATAAACATTTCACTGAAAGGTTAAGCAAGTGGTGATGTGGAATTGGAGGGACAGGAAAAGAAGCCGAGTCATGACCACGTGGCAGGAATGACGAAGGCTACATCATTAACTGTTGTCCCTGTCTGAGGATGAGAACCTGTGGGTATATAAGCAAGTAGCAGGCATGTGCACTCTCACTTGCCATGATGATCCTTCGCCATGTGTCTCTTGCTATGATCATCGCTTCTCTCTGTGTTGTTGCAGTTCAGGGGATCCTGATGTGTATATAGCTGTACATACGCAATGTGTCAAGATTAAAGCCTCTATTGTGAGTTTGGATGAAAGCCAGAGTTAAAGTATTTTCTTAAAACGGGGTCAGAGGCTATGTAGTGAAATTCTGTTGACTTCTAATGAAAGCCTCTGCGGTGTTTGGTTTGATTTAATAGCTTGCCCTGAGATGATCAGGGGCCAAAGTAAACTGCTAGCTGAAGGGAATCTGCTGACCGGAGGGTTGGCAGTTCGAAGTTGCGAGTCTGGGTGAGCTCCCACTGTTAGCTCTAGCTTCTGCCAACCTAGCAGTTCGAAAGCTTTGGTGGGAAGGTAAAAGAGCATCCCATGCAGACATGCAGGCAAACGGGCTCCTTGGCATGGAAAAATGGAACAAGGGCACCTCCCCATGCTTGGAGCTGAGCATCACCTCCAGACGCCAGAGATGAAAGGGGAAGGCCTTTACCTTTGTCTATGTGTAGTGTGGCATTATTGTTCACTGTGTAAAAGGCATTCAATGTTTGCCTTATATGTGTATACAGTAATCCGCTGTGAGTCCCTCATGGGAGATATAGTGGAAAATAAATAAAGTGTATTATTATTACTATTAATAATATGATCAGTCCAGTGTGCAGCATAAGGAGAACGTGATAGAGAAAACTATATATCACATACCTAACCCCCCCCCCCCCCGCAGTTTTTCCAACGGGTTGGTCCCTGTCAACCTGCCCCTTTTCATGTTCAATCTCTCTTTCTGTTTACAATCCAGGCATTGCTGATATGGACAATGAAAAGATAGCCTGTCTCATAGGCATCGAAGGAGGGCACTCCATTGACAGCAGCCTTGCGACTCTGAGGATGTTTTATGACCTGGGCGTTCGGTACATGACACTGACGCACACTTGCAACACTCCCTGGTAATCCAGAATGAGGATGATGTTCATTTAATTCCGCCTTCCTCCCAATAATGGGAATGATCTATTAATAGACACCCATGAAATCATTCCGTTTCCAGTGAATTTTCTTCACAACTTTCCCATGTAATCTCTCTAAACCAGTGGTTCTCAACCTTCCTAATGACATGACCCCTTCATACAGTTCCTCATGTTGTGGTGACCCCTATCATAAAATTATTTTTGTTGCTACTTCACAACTGTAATTTTGCTACTGCTATGAAGTGTAATGTAAATATCTGATATGCAGGATGTATTTTCATTCAAATTTGGCACGAATATATTGTATTTATTTTAAAATGTTGTACCCCGACCTTCTCACCTCTATAGAGGGACTCAGAAAGGCTTACAGCTAAAATTCAATGCTATACAAATTAAAACCTGTTACAACGACATTATTAAAAACTTAAACACCAAATTACATACATATATATAAATACCCGATACACCCAAATTTGAATAATGGTGGGATTGGGTGGAGTCGTAGTTACTGGGATTTGAAGTTCATCCACAATCAAAGAGCATTCTGAACTCCACCAATGATGAAATTGAACCAAACTTGGCACACAGAACTCCCATGACTAACAGAAAATACTGGAAGGGTTTGGCGGGCATTGACCTTGAGTTTTGGAGTTATAGTTCACCGACATCCAGAGAGCACTGTGGACTCAAACAAGGATGGATCAGGACCAAACTTGGCATGAATACTCAATATGCCCAAATGTAAACACAGATGGAGTTTGGGGAAAATAGACCTTGACATTTGGGAGTTACAGTTTCTGGGATTTATAGTTAACACACAAAGAGCATCCTGAACTCTTGCAACAATGGAATTGAACCAAACTTGGCATATTGAACTCTCATTACCAACAGAAAGTACTGAAAGGGTTTGCTTGGGAATTGAACTTGAGTTTGGAAGTTGTAGTTCCCCTACACCCAGAGAGCACTGTGGACTCAAACAATGTAATGTTATGTTGTTGTTTGTTTTCTATCCAGAATCCCAATGTTGGAAGGAGGCTCACCACTTTAAGGTCCCTAAAACAGGCATGGGAAAACTTTGGCCCTCTGGGTGCTTTGGACTTCAACTCCCACCATTCCTAACAGCCTGAGGCCCTTTCCTGCTTAAGTGGCTGAGGGGGGAGAAAGGAAAAGGGCCTGAGGCTGCTAGGAATGGTGGGAGTTGGAGTCCAAAACACCTGAAAGGTCCAAGTTTGCCCATGCCAGCTTTCAACAGAGACCTCTTCCTCCCCTTCGCGCCCTTTCTTCCCTCTCCTGCTGAACACTTACTTTTTCTTCTACACTGCCGCTTCTGCCGCCATTTTGATCCGAGGGAGCAGCATGAGTGTGTTCAGGGGGGGAGGGGGAGGGAGGAAGACGTGACCCATGCGGGCGCTACTGCGCAGACTCGCCCCACATCTTCCTCTTACCTCCTGAACACACTCACGCTGCCCCCTCGGATCAAAATGGCGGCAGCGTGAGCAAAGCTAGGCAAAGCGAGCAGAGCGAGGCTGGGAAGAAGGGACCCCGAGTGGAGAAGAAAAAGTGTTCGGCAGGAGGGGGAAGAAAGGGTATCGGAGGTTCCACTTTCCCACGGCACACCTGATGTTCGCTCACGGCACACTAGTGTGCCGCGGCACACCGATTGGGCAACACTGCCTTAAACCATCAGCCTCTGGTTGATCTACAACAGTCAAGCTCTCTTCTACTATGCCTTTATTACACTCCAGTTGAGAGCTGTATTCCTTCCTCCTCCGTCCCATCCCCCTTTCCTTTTGTATTATGACTCTTTTAGATTTGAAGCTCATCATGAGCACCATCTTAGTCCTTATCTGAACAATTTTGGCTGCCTAGAAATGCTACCGTGTTTCCCCGAAAGTATGACACCCCCGATTGTAAAGACGATCGGGGTGTCTAACACCTTGGGAGACGGCAAGCCAGTGTAAGCCATGCACTTGGGGCCCCGAATGTAAGCACCAGCTTACCTCCGCCGCCGCCACAGCGCATTACAGCGGCGAGCCCATCGGCGGAGAGGTAGGGAGCCAGACGCAGCACACCTCCGTGGCGCACCTTTTCTGCCAGGCCTCTGACGCGTCCAAGAAAGGGAGGGGGGAAGAGCGCAAGGGGCGGAGGGGCTGCGGCGACGCATCAGAGTGACGCTCTGACGCGTCGCCGCCCCTCCGCCCCAGCCACAAGCGCCTTCCCCCCCCTCCTTTTCTCAGCCAAGAAACGGGAGGATGGAAATTATCGGGTAAGATTCCACCCCGGGTCCATCCTCAGAATGGGCGGAGGGCACTCCAGCCCAACACGTCAGAGTGACGCTCTGACGTGTCAGCGATGCTTCCCTCCGCCCACTGCGGAGCCTTCCTCCCTCCCCCTTCGTCGCTGCAGGCAGAGGCCTGGCAGAAAGGGCTGCCCTCACTCCCGCCACCGCGAGGTGTGCCGTTGGTAATCGATGGGCCAAACGCTGCGTGAGGTCCAATAACACGAGCAGCGCCGATCCGCGACGGGCAACGTCTTAGTTTATATAAGACGTACCCTGAAATGGCCTGAACGGGCGTAGGGGGGCTTTTGGGAAAGAAAGTAAGACGCTGTCTTACTTTCGGGGAAACACGGTATAAATGTCGATCGCCCTAAGTAGGAACAAAAGTGCAACAAAAGGTTCCCTTCTGAACATTATGACGTGTGCACCTTCATATAATCTTGTCCTGTTTTAGAGTTGGGATATCTCCATAACGGGCATATGGTTCTTTTTAAGTATCACTCACTGGAATAATGTATCCTGGACTTTTGTCTCACTCCAGGGCTGAAACATCATCAAAGCAAGTCCACCATTTTTATCCCTCCACTCGGGGCTTGAGCAGCTTTGGCAAAGTAAGAGTAATTTTTGATGTGACAATTAGTTAATGACTTCATCACAGCTGCCTGAGAGCTCTATTACAAAGGCAGCTCTCGCAGGGGGAAATTATGGGTCTGTTCGGATCTGTTTTCCTGTCTTGATGTGATGTCTCCATTAACACTTGATTCCCAAAATGCTAAATTGCAGTCATTATCTCTAGTTTTGATTAAAAACACTTTGCTTCCAGACCTGCATGTAGTTCCAACCTTTTCAAGGGTTCTTTCAGTGCCCGTTGCTCATACATGTGACTACTGTGGTTTCCAGTAATTGGAGAAAAACAGAGTATTTGTGTGTGAGATATATATATATATTAGGCATGAGAAAAAAGTTATGAAAATGATTCGTTTCGTAAGAAATGCTACTTTCGAGTATTTCCGCACCTGGAACGCCAACCAGGAAGTGGACTTTCTTTTTCGAACTTCGGGGCCAGGATTTTCTTAAGTGTCGTTATTAGGTCGTAAGGGGGCATAAGGGGGCACCTCCTTCTCTCTCACCACCCTCCCGCCTCCCTTGCCAATAAGTATTATGGCAAGGCAAGCCCTAAACTCGCTCCTTCTTTCGGCTGGAAGCCGGAAAAATGTAAACAGAGAGGATTACTCAGAAGTAAATCTGCAAAGGAGGGCACTTTGGATGAAGGGCCCTCCTTTGTGGATTTACTTGAGTAAACCTCTGTTTACATTTTTCCAGGCTTCCCTGCCTCTCCTGCCTGCCAGGATCTAAAGCATCAAAGAGTATTGGGGTGAGAAACCAACCTAATGTATAATAGAATGAATGCTACTGTAAGTGCCTAATATTATAAGTAATCCAACTGGTCATATACCTACATTCCATGCACATGCAATAATACAGCAGTAATAACAATGGGTATAAGAAGAGGTAAAATTCAAACCGAGTATGAATGGTCTCTCCTCATGCGGTGCAAACGGGCTCTTCTCTTATTAGCCCGGGAAATTAGCCCGGGAAGAGCCAGCGTTTTCTGCTTGGGTGCACACACATACATATTCTTTGGGGGGGGGGGGATTTGCTGCAGAATCCCGGGCTCATAGAGAAGATTCTGCAGCAAATCCCCCAATATGTATGTGTGTGCACCCAAGCAGAAAACGCTGGCTTTTCCCGAGCTAATTTCCCGGGCTCACAGAGAAGAGCCCGTTTGCACCGCATGAAGGCAGGGACCAGTCAGAATACTTCGGTTTGAATTTTACCTCTTCTTATACCCATTGTTATTACTGCTGTATTATTGCATGTGCATGGAATGTAGGTATATGACCAGCCTGGGCAAACTTGGGCCCTCGCTCCCTCGGGATCAGGGTGTGAGAGAGGCAGCGAGGAGCGAGGGGGGGGGGCTCCTCCTCCTTTTCTTTTGCTGCTTCCAAGAATAGAATACCCCCTCCCTCCCTCCCTCCTCCCCTGCTCCTCCTTCCTATTTGGAGAGTCCCATCTAGAATTCAGTGTGATTTATTCAAGTTTTGGCCTACAACTCCCAGAAATCCCAGCCATTTTACCAGCTGTTAGGATTTCTGGGAGTTGTAGGCCAAAACCATCTGGAATGCGCATGCGCTGGCATACAAACTACTAACGAATTTCGTTAGTAATTAAGTTACATTTTAGAACTTTTTGGATTTTTTTTTGTAAGTCTTCCTATTACTAATCAAAAAAAAAAATCCCCCCCCCCTTAGATTTTCGATTTGCTATTTTTGGGTTCTAAACCATGCCATATATATATATATATATATATATATATATATATATATATATCTCTCGGCATTATTTCACGAACGAAGATTCTTAGGAAGGACTCATCCCACGTTTTTTACAAGCGCGTTAATGACTAAAAAGGCCAATCTGAGATAGGCAAGTCCGGTTGCAGAAAGCACAGCAGAAAGTCTCCTTGGGTGATGCTGTTTCAAAGTTGTGGTTCTTTCTGCATTGTCGTTTCTCTTCGAGACCCATTCGGCGTGTCTTATCAAAAGAGGCCGTAGCATTGTGGGTAGTGCGTCTCCATGCCTCCCGATGTGAGGCCAGGGTGGGCCATTGTTGGTGATCAATCTGGCCGAGCCTGAGATGTTGTTTCAGGGAGTCCTTATATCTCTTTTTGGGGGCAGCCTCTCTTGCACTGACCCATGGTGAGTTCACCATAGAGTAGTATCTTTGGGAGGCGGTGGTCCTCCATCCTAGAGACGTGCCCTGCCCAGCGCAGCTGTGTTCTCAATAGCATGGCCTCAACGCTGGTGATCCCTGCTTGCTCAAGGACAGCCAACATTCGTCACATAGTCGGTCCAGTGTGTAGTTAGGATTGTGCGAAGACAGCGCTGATGAAAGCATTCGAGGAGTCGTAGGTGTTGGCAATAAGTGACCCATGTTTCAGACCCATAGAGGAGAATAGACAGTACGATAGCTCTGTACACACTGATTTTGGTGCTTTGCCTCAGGTGCATGTTGCTCCACACTCTTTTGTGAAGCTTTCTGAATGCTCTCTATGCCTTTGCTAATCTGTGATCTATCTCTTTGTCAATCTTGGCGTCTGAAGAGATGATGCTTCCCAGGGAGGTGAACTGCTGAACGGACTGAAGCACAGATGTGCCTATGCTGATGTGGGGATGATGATGTTCTTCCTGTGGTGCGGGCTGGTAGAGGACTTCCGTTTTCTTCAGGCTGACTTCCAGCCCAAACAGCTCTGCAGCTGCTGCAAAGAAGGATGTCAGGCACTGCAGGGCTGCTTCTGAATGGGGGACAAGGGCAATATCCTCAGCAAAAAGCAGCTTACAGGCTTCAGATTGGTAGCTTTTTCAGCCTTAGTGGAGTGATTGTATATGCATTTGTTATACCTTTCCTGCCACCTTGTGTCCAGAATGGTGAATTGTATGTTTTGATTTATCAATCAAAAAGTTTCAAGAAAGAAAAAAAAGAACAAGGGATAACAACAACAACAACAACAACACTACTTTATTTATATTCCGCCCTTCTCACCCCGAAGGGGACTCAGGGCGGATCACAAGTACACATACACGGCAAACATTCCATGCCGTTTCTTTTTTTTTTTAAGTAAATTTTTATTAAGTTTTTCAGTTTTCTTTAACAATACAAAACATATATTAGTCTAACATGAATACAAAAGGAAAGGGGGTGGGGGTGGGAAAGGATATGTTGACTTCCATTCTAGTTCCATACTCTTCCATATATTTCACCATTTATACATTACCAAAATATGAAGCATCCTAACGTGCTCTTGTTATTCTTTTTAGTTTTCAATATTGACAGAGAGATTCTCACTTTATTGTTTCTAAATACTCTTTTATCAATGTCCAGTCTGTCATTATGTTCCCATTGCCATTGTTTTGTCTTAACCAGTATGTTAACTCATCCATTCCTTTAATCTCTAACACTTTTTCTAACCATTGTTCTTTGGTGGGGAGGAGGTCCTGTTTCCAAAGTTTCAATGCCGTTTCTATAGACGTACATCAGGGGTGCTCACACTTTTTCAGCATGGGAGCTACTGATTAAAAAACCAAGTCCCAAAGATCACCTACCCAGAAATGTAAAACGTATAACTATTTTCTTATTTATTTATTTATATTTATTATTCATTTTTATCTACCGCTCCTTCCAGCAGGCTCGGGGCAGTTTACATAAAATGAAGTTATAAAACATCAACATTTCAATTTAATAACAACAATATAAAACAGAGCATAAAAATAC
The DNA here is from genome assembly GCA_030556195.1 of Anolis apletophallus. Taxonomy (NCBI): domain Eukaryota; kingdom Metazoa; phylum Chordata; class Lepidosauria; order Squamata; family Anolidae; genus Anolis; species Anolis apletophallus. The sequence continues at coordinate 39,599,045 of JARBWK010000014.1, read as the reverse complement.
ATCCAACCACCCCATTTCTCCCACACTGCCATATTACCACACATATTATCAGCCAGAAAGTAAGAAGAGAGGCTGTTGAACTGCAAGGCCATTTAATACTCAGCAAGGTAAACAAAGGGGCATGCAAAAATACATCCAACCACCCCATTTCTCCCACACTGCCATATTACCACACATATTATCAGCCAGAAAGTAAAAAGAGAGGCTTTTGAACTGCAAGGCCATTTAATACTCAGCAAGGTAAACAAAGGGGCATGCAAAAATACATACAACCACCCCATTTCTCCCACACTGCCATATTACCACACATATTATCAGCCAGAAAGTAAGAAGAGAGGCTGTTGAACTGCAAGGCCATTTAATACTCAGCAAGGTAAACAAAGGGGCATGCAAAAATACATCCAACCACCCCATTTCTCCCACACTGCCATATTACCACACATATTATCAGCCAGAAAGTAAAAAGAGAGGCTTTTGAACTGCAAGGCCATTTAATACTCAGCAAGGTAAACAAAGGGGCATGCAAAAATACATCCAACCACCCCATTTCTCCCACACTGCCATATTACCACACATATTATCAGCCAGAAAGGCTGTTGAACTGCAAGGCCATTTAATACTCAGCAAGGTAAACAAAAGGGCATGCAAAAATACATCCAACCACCCCATTTCTCCCACATTTCCATATTCCCCAACATATATTTCTCAAGGAACAAAGCAAGCAGAGAGGCTTTGGAGCTAAAAGGTCATTTTTAAACATTAAAAATAAACAAAGAGACATGCCACAGAACAATCAAGCACCCACCCCAAAGTAAAAAGACCGACCTTTGAGATGCGGTAAGGAAATGACCCCAAAGCGTCCTTCTTCTTCTCCTCCGTCGTTGCTCCTATTTCCACGCCGCCAGCATGCATGCCGCCTCCAAGAGCTCACGAGAAGTCCGAGGGGCAGAATGGGCGCTTCTGCGCATGCTCGCGGGGCCAGCCATGCATCGTGTCATCCAGGCCCACCCCCTTTGGTCTCCTACAACTCTGAGTGGCTGGAGAAGGACGAAGGGAGGAGGAGGAATCCAAAAGAGGGGGCCCTTGGACTCTGGAGCTTTTGGAGGCGGCGCGCGAGCAGGGAGTGGGGAGGAGCAACGACGGAGGACTTCTTTGCAGCGTGAAGAGGACTAACAGCAAAAAACCTGGTCAGGGGCCTGAAGATCACCAGGATGAGGCCTGAAGATCACCCTGGTGATCCCGATCACCATTCTGAGCACCCCTGACGTACACAGTACACAGACAGAAGAGAAGGAGGTTTTTGTGTCGTGCCACAGGGGGCGCTGTTGCTCCATCCTCTATGACGAAGAGCTGTCAGGACTTCCTCCTTCCAGCATTTTCTGATCTTCTTTTTTCTTTATGGCATTGTAAAACACCTCCCCCGCTTTTTTTTTAGCAGTACCTAATTTCTCTAATTACAGCTAAAGCTGTTTTCGAACTGCTTAGGTAAACAGTGGGCAGGGCTGACGGCTGGCTGCCCATGCCAACCCAGGGTTCGAACTTGCAACCTTTTGGTTGATCTTTTAGCTGCTGCTGATTTAACACAGTGGTTCTCAACCTTCCTAATGCTGTGACCCCTTAATACAGTTCCTCATGTTTTTGGGTTTTTTTAGTAATAATATTTATTAGTTTTCACATTTGGTTAAAAAAGAAACAACATGTAACATAAATTCAACATAGACACTACATAGTGTTACTAAACATACAGTACTAACAAACAACAAAGACTCACAAACTAGTTACGTCACTAGACATCGAGTACTTCCAACCTTACCAACTGCCACGTACAACGTCACGCGCGTTGTAATTTAGTCAAACATCTATATTTATAGAATACAGTTCCTCATGTTGTAGTGACCCCCAATCATATAATTATTTCAATGCTACTTCACAACTGTAATTTTGCTATTGTTATGAAGCGTAATGTAAATATATCTGATATGCAGGATGTATTTTCATTCACTGGACCAGATTTCGCACATATACCCAATATGCCCAAATTTGAATACTTGGATTGGAAGAAGAGATTGTCATTTGGGAGTTGTAGTTGCTGGGATTTATAGTTCACCTACAATCAAAGAGCATCCTGAACCCCACCAATGGAGGAATTGAACCAAACTTGGGACACAGAATTCCCATGACCAACAGAAAATACTGAAAGGGTTTGGTGGGCATTGACCTTAAGTTTTGGAGTTGTAGTTCACCTACATCCCGAGAGCACTGTCAACTCAAAACAATGATGGATCTGGACTAAACGTGGCATGAATATCAATATGCCCAAATGTGAACACTGGTGGAGTTTGGGTAAAATAGACTTGACATTTGGGAGTTGTAGTTGCTGGGATTTATAGTTCACCTACAATCAAAGAGCATCCTGAACCCCACCAATGGAGGAATTGAACCAAACTTGGGACACAGAATTCCCATGACCAACAGAAAATACTGAAAGGGTTTGGTGGGCATTGACCTTAAGTTTTGGAGTTGTAGTTCACCTACATCCCGAGAGCACTGTCAACTCAAAACAATGATGGATCTGGACTAAACGTGGCATGAATATCAATATGCCCAAATGTGAACACTGGTGGAGTTTGGGTAAAATAGACTTGACATTTGGGAGTTGTAGTTGCTGGGATTTATAGTTCACCTACAATCAAAGAGCATCCTGAACCCCACCAATGGAGGAATTGAACCAAACTTGGGACACAGAATTCCCATGACCAACAGAAAATACTGAAAGGTTTTGGTGGGCATTGACCTTAAGTTTTGGAGTTGTAGTTCACCTACATCCCGAGAGCACTGTCAACTCAAAACAATGATGGATCTGGACTAAACGTGGCATGAATATCAATATGCCCAAATGTGAACACTGGTGGAGTTTGGGTAAAATAGACTTGACATTTGGGAGTTGTAGTTGCTGGGATTTATAGTTCACCTACAATCAAAGAGCCTTTTGAACTCCACCAAAGATAGAATTGGACCAAACTTCCCACACGCACACTCCATGATCGACAGAAAATGCTGTGTTTTGTGATGATCTTTGGTGACCCCTCTGACACCCCCTCGTGGCCCCTCCAGGGGTCCCGACCCCCAGGTTGAGAAACACTGATTTAACAGCTGTGCTAAACCTCCAGGATGGCAACATCTCTCTCTTTTTTTAATGCCAGGAGGTGGTGAAGGAGATGAACCGACTCGGGATGATGATTGACTTATCCCACACATCGGACAGAACAGCAAGGGACGCTCTCAAAGTCTCCAGAGCCCCGGTCATTTTCAGCCACTCTTCAGCCTTCTCCGTTTGCAACCATTCAAGGAATGTTCCCGACGATCTTCTGGAAGATCTGGTGAGTGAAGCCCATCTTTCTGGGCTGCCAAAACTATCCACTAAAGCTCTTGTGGACAACCTCCAGAGACAGGGAAAGCTTGTTTTCTGCTGCCCTGAAGACTAGGATGTAGAACAATGTCTTCAAACTACAACAAAGGAGATTCCATCTGAACATTAGGAAGAACTTCCTAACTGTGAGAGCTGTTCAGCAGTGGAACTCTCTGCCCCGGAGTGTGACGGAGGCTCCTTCTTTGGAGGCTTTTAAATAGAGGCTGGATGGCCATCTGTTGGGGTGTTTTGAATGCAATGTTCTTGCTTCTTGGCAAAATGGGGTTGGACTGGATGACCCACGAGGTCTCTTCCAACTCTATGATTCTATGATTCGTACCAGAAAGGCTCCTTCGTGGAGTGATGGATCTGTTCTGGACCAAACTTGGCATACACCCTTCATTATCCAACTTAAAATAATTTAGGAGTTTGGATTTAGAAACAAAAACAAAAACTCACTCCTTTCACACCCAGAGAAGAGGGAAAGAAAAGGAACAAAGCAGATTGACTGTGGATAGGTGAAGTGGCCCTCTGTCACGAGACTGGGTAATAAAGGGAGTTAATAGAAGAAATCTGGAAGTTAAGGAAGGAGCTGGAGGATGAAAGTCAGGGGAGACAGATTGATCATTGCTAGGTAACGTGGTTATTAGGCCTGGGCAATCATGGTTCTAAATCGTTCTTAAGTACTTACAAAACTAAAGTTCTGGTAGTGAAAACTAGGTGGCGCTGCTGCTTTTCTGCTACAGTGTTGCTAAAGTTCTGGTGGTGAACACTAGGTGGCGCTGGTGCTTTGCTTCTAGAGTGTTGCTAAAGTCCTGGGGGTGAACACTAGGTGGCGCTGGTGCTTTGCTTCTACAGTGTTGCTAAAGTTCTGGGGGTGAAGACTAGGTGGTGCTGGTGCTTTGCTTCTACCATGTTGCTAAAGTTCTGGTGGTGAACACTATGTGGCGCTGGTGCTTTGCTTCTAGAGTGTTGCTAAAGTTCTGGGGGTGAACACTAGGTGGCGCTGGTGCTTTGCTTCTACAGTGTTGCTAAAGTTCTGGTGGTGAACACTAGGTGGCGCTGGTGCTTTGCTTCTACAGTGTTGCTAAAGTTCTGGTGGTGAACACTAGGTGGCGCTGGTGCTTTGCTTCTACAGTGTTGCTAAAGTTCTGGTGGTGAACACTAGGTGGCGCTGGTGCTTTGCTTCTACAGTGTTGCTAAAGTTCTGGGGGTGAACACTAGGTGGCGCTGGTGCTTTGCTTCTACAGTGTTGCTAAAGTTCTGGTGGTGAACACTAGGTGGCGCTGGTGCTTTGCTTCTACAGTGTTGCTAAAGTTCTGGTGGTGAACACTAGGTGGCGCTGGTGCTTTGCTTCTAGAGTGTTGCTAAAGTCCTGGGGGTGAACACTAGGTGGTGCTGGTGCTTTGCTTCTCTAGAGTGTTGCTAAAGTCCTGGGGGTGAACACTAGGTGGTGCTGGTGCTTTGCTTCTACCGTGTTGCTAAAGTTCTGGTGGTGAACACTAGGTGGCGCTGGTGCTTTGCTTCTACAGTGTTGCTAAAGTCCTGGGGGTGAACACTAGGTGGCGCTGGTGCTTTGCTTCTACAGTGTTGCTAAAGTCCTGGGGGTGAACACTAGGTGGTGCTGGTGCTTTGCTTCTACTGTGTTGCTAAAGTTCTGGTGGTGAACACTAGGTGGCGCTGGTGCTTTGCTTCTAGAGTGTTGCTAAAGTCCTGGGGGTGAACACTAGGTGGCGCTGGTGCTTTGCTTCTAGAGTGTTGCTAAAGTTCTGGGGGTGAACACTAGTGTTGCTAAAGTTCTGGTGGTGAACACTAGGTGGCGCTGGTGCTTTGCTTCTACAGTGTTGCTAAAGTTCTGGTGGTGAACACTAGGTGGCGCTGGTGCTTTGCTTCTAGAGTGTTGCTAAAGTCCTGGGGGTGAACACTAGGTGGTGCTGGTGCTTTGCTTCTACCGTGTTGCTAAAGTTCTGGTGGTGAACACTAGGTGGCGCTGGTGCTTTGCTTCTAGAGTGTTGCTAAAGTCCTGGGGTGAACACTAGGTGCCGCTGGTGCTTTGCTTCTACAGTGTTGCTAAAGTTCTGGGGGTGAACACTAGGTGGCGCTGGTGCTTTGCTTCTACCGTGTTGCTAAAGTTCTGGTGGTGAACACTAGGTGGCGCTGGTGCTTTGCTTCTAGAGTGTTGCTAAAGTCTTGGGGGTGAACACTAGGTGGCGCTGGTGCTTTGCTTCTACAGTGTTGCTAAAGTTCTGGGGGTGAACACTAGGTGGTGCTGGTGCTTTGCTTCTACCGTGTTGCTAAAGTTCTGGGGGTGAACACTAGGTGGCGCTGGTGCTTTGCTTCTAGAGTGTTGCTAAAGTTCTGGTGGTGAACACTAGGTGGCGCTGGTGCTTTGCTTCTAGAGTGTTGCTAAAGTTCTGGGGGATGAACACTCGGTGGCGCTGGTGCTTTGCTTCTAGAGTGTTGCTAAAGTTCTGGTGGTGAACATTTCAGAACTTTCAAAATTTCGTTATAAATGGCAGTTCCTAAATGGTTCTGTCTTTAAAATCGCCAATAATGAAATAATAATGAAGTTTTGAAAGTTTTGTTAGAGTTCTGAAATGTTCACCACCAGAACTTTAGCAACACTGTAGAAGCAAAGCACCAGCGCCACCTAGTGTTCACCACTAGAACTTTAGTTTTGTAAGTGCTTTAGAACCATTTAGAACCATGATTGCCCATGCCTAGTGGTAATAAAGGGAAGGGAGGGAGGAAGGAGGGAAGGAAGGAAGGAAGGAAGGAAAAAAATAAGTTATAGAAGGAGTGGGAGAAGGAAAATGGAGGAAAGGAAGACAAAGGTTTGGGGAGGGACAAAGGTTTGGGGAGGGAATAGAAGTAAACAAAAGAAAGAGAAAGGAAGTGAAGAAAGAAGGGATGAAAGTAGCGAGAGAAGAGAGAAAAAGAAAGAAAGATAAAAGAAAAGAGAGGAAAGTATATGAGGCAAAGCAAGCGAAGAGGAAAAAAAGACAAGAGACAGGGAGAAGGTGTACAAGGGAAACATAGGGAAGAAAGCAAGAGCCACAAGGAGAGCCTGTCAATGACACCTGGGCAACACCAGGTATAGCTTCGCTAGTAATAATGTAAAGAGTTACAATGAATAATCCATGATGTTAAGTCAGAGTCCTGTATCATGGTTGAAGTTACATAACTTTCTGTGCACAGGTACACATCTTACTTATAGGCATGGGCAATCCATGGTTCTAAAGTACTTACAAAACCAAAGTTCTGGTGGTGAACACTAGGTGGCGCTGGTGCTTTGCTTCTACAGTGTTGCTAAAGTTCTGGTGGTGAACATTTCAGAACTCTAACAAAACTTTCAAAATTCCATTATAAATGGCAGTTCCCAATTGGTTCTTTTCATAAGAATCATCAATAATGAAATAATAATGACCTAGTGTTCACCACCAGAACTTTAGTTTTGTAAATACTTTAGAACCATTTAGAACCATGGATTGCCCAGGCCTACTTACTTACTTTATTTGGTTATTCTTTATTGTAGAAAAACAACCGTGGGATCATAATGGTGACCTTCCCAACCAAGTTTTTGGCCTGTGATAAACAACCAGTTAATGTTTCTACAGTTGCAGGTTTGCATCACATAATATTACCTCTTGTGATTGTGAATTCCATTGTTTTAACTATACTGGCCATTCGTAATTCTCTCTAGGATATTAAAAAGATGAAAATTCTTCATTACACTCATGACACTAAGTAACACAATTTTTGTTCCTGGGTTGTAAATGTAATTTTCTAATTTGTTCTATCAGAAAAACATGGAAAAAAGGTTTATTAAACTGAAAAAACTTGTGGGAGGGACATCCTGCAGCACATTTTGCTCTAGTTTTCAATTGATATCTCATCGGAGTCACATACTTTTGTTGAGCATCCGGGAGTCGAGGAGGAGTTGGCCGGGCCGGACCTGGAGGCTTTCGACATCTCTAAGATCCTGGAGAAGGACCATGATCCCCCAGGGTTGTCTCGATTAGCAAGACAACCCATCAGCGGCGCTGTCTCTCTTGCACGGGGAGGGAGGCCCTGAGAGTCTCCCCCAAGATGGCGCATGTCCTTGGGGACGCCAGCGTGGAGATCACTCCGGGGGCTGACGTCACTGGGCTGACCCCCCACCCCCCCGAATGGTCGTGGGACGCCTGCGCAAGTGCGGACACCGAGCGGGGAGGAAGCGGCAACGGCGCCATCCCACCCTCGGCACCACTTCCGGTGATCACCGTGGAGGAGCTCTGGGAACTGGCGCAAGGGCAGTGGAGCCCACCCAGAGTGTTGTGGGGACGGCACTAACTTCCTCTGGATGCGGTCCCAGCAGTACGAGACCCGCCATCGATGATTCCGTTCCAGAACCGTTTGGGGACTGGACTTCGGGAATTGGAGACGAACGGCAATATCACAGTCTGAAGGAGGTGAACTAAGGAGGCGAATGACTCCCCTATCTATTAGGGTTGAGAACTCCTTAAACCACCCGTCTCGTGACTTGCCCCTTCCTCCTGGAAGACCGACTCTCCTTGGGACTCAGGTTCACCCCATAAGGTTTGGAGGTCTGCCCCCTTGGATTTCGCCTTCCCCCTTGGCCCCCCAAACATCGATGTGCCTCACCTGAACTACTGATTCTAGCCCTATTGTTGTAGTCAGTGCTGTGTGTTTGTAGTTAGTATTAGGTAATGATCTGTTCTTATTATATCTACCGTGTTTCCCTGAAAGTAAGACAGTGTCTTACTTTCTTTTAACCCCCAAAAGCCCCACTACGTCTTACTTTCGGGGTACGTCTTATGTAAAGTAAGACGTACCCGCCGCCATGCCCGCCGCCACCACGCTGCCACCGCCACGCCACCGCCGCAACCAGGCCCATCGTGCCTCCCTGCGCGCCCGGCTGCTTTGCACGCAGAAGCACCTACCGGCGCTATAGTGCCTGTAGACGTTTCTGTGCATGCGCGGCCGGCGGCGGCCGTGCACTCGCAGTCGCTCCCAAGCGCGCCTGCTGCGCAAGCGCGCTGGCTCCAAAACGGCAGGTCCTCTTGGGAGCGACTGCGCGTGCGGCCGGCGCCGGCTGCGCAGCGCAGAACGTCTACAGGCGCTATAGCGCCTGTAGGTGCTTCTGCGCGTGTGCGGCCCGGTGGCACAGGGAGGCACGCGCAGAAAGGTGCGCCGCGGAGGTGTGACACGGCCGATGGGGCCAGTTGGCGGCGGCGGCGTGGCGGCGGTGTGGCCGTGGCAGCGGGGTACGTCTTACTTTTGGGGTACGGCTTATATTAGCCGACCCCCCTGACACCCCCGATACATCTTACAATCGGGGGTGTCTTACTATCGGGGAAACACGGTATTTTGTAATTGTGTCATACCACTGTTGTAAACCGCCCCGAGCCCATGGGGAGTGGCGGTCTATAAGCATGAAGTAATAAATAAATAATAAATAAATAAATAATTGAGTCTCAATCAATTCAACATAGGGTTGAATTTTCGAGTTGTCAGTTTTTCGAGGTGTATGGCCATGTTCCAGAAGCATTCTCTCCTGACATTTCACCCACATCTATGGCAGACATCTTCAGAGGTTATGAGGTCTGTTGGAAACTAGGCAAGTGAGGTTTATATATATATCTATGGAATAATGTCCAGGGTGGGAAAAAGAACTCTTGTCTGCTGGAGGCAAGTGTGAATGTTGCAATTGGCCATCTTGATTAGCATTGAATGGCCTTGTAGCTTCAAAGTCTGGCTGCTTCCTGCCTCGGGAAATCCTTTGTTGGGAGGTGTTAGCTGGCCCTTACTATTTCTTGTCTGGAATTCCTCTATGAAACTATGGAAATGAACAAAATCTGGCTACTACTACTATTAACAAACTCTAAAATCAGGACAGTAAATAAAGAACAACATTCAGAAAGAAGGGGAATTCCAGACAAGAATCATTCGGGGCCAGTTAACACCTCCCAACAAAGGATCCCCCAGGCAGCAACCAGTCAGTTTTTGAAGCTGCAAGGCCATTCATTGCTTATCAAGTGGGCGAATTGCAAACATTCACGCCTCAAGAGGGCAAGAGTTCTTTCTCCCACCCTGGACATTCCACAGACATATAAACCCCATTTTCCTAGTTTCCAACAGACCTCTCAACCTCTGAGGATGCCTGCCATAGATGTAGGTGAAACATCAGGAGAGAATGCTTCTATGAAAACATGGCCATACAGCTCGGAAAATTCACATCAACCCATTTTAGTCTTCTCTGCAAAAGAGTGCTAGTGCTTCTCTAAATTGATGTTACCTCGTTTTCTTTCTCTCTTTTTCTCTTTTGAGAAAAAAAATAGATCACTTGGACTACATAAAGAAGGTTGCGGGCCCAACTTCAATAGGAATTGGGGGTGACTACGATGGAGAAGAAAAGTTAGTAAACTTCTTTTCTCCCAATTTGCTAATTGTCTATAGCAGTGTTTTTCAACCTTTTTTGAGCCGTGGCACATTTTTTACATTTACAAAATCCTGGGGCACACCACCAACCAAAATGACACAAAATGACACTCTAACACAGTAATACATATAGTTAATATGTTTTTAAATGTATGTATACACTCAGTGTGAAACCTGGGCCTGTTTCGATGAACACAACATAGATATCCTGGCAGGAATGGCAGAGACACACACACAAAGGTCTTGCTCAACAGCTGGGAGTTATAGTTCACCCGCAATCAAAGAGCATTCTGAACTCCACCAATGATGGAATGGAGTCAAACTTCCCACACAGAATTAACATAACCAAGAGAAAATACTATAAGAGTTTGGTGGGCATTGACCTTGAGTTTTGGAGTTGTAGTTCACCTATATCCAGAGAGCACTGTGGAGGGGAGGGAGGAAGACGTGGGGCGAGTCTGCGCAGTAGCGCCTGCACGAGGCACGCCTTCCTCCCTCCCCCCTCCTGCAGAAGTGGCAGCGTGAGCAAAGTGAGGCAAAGCAAGCAGAGTGAGGCTGGGAAGAAGGGAGCCCGAGTGGAGAAGAAAAAGTGTTCGGCAGGAGGGGGAAGAAAGGGTATTGGAGGTTCCAATTTCCCACGGCACACCTGATGATTGTTCACAGCACACTAGTGTGCCACGGGACACTGGTTGGGAAACACTGGTCTATAGTATTTACCTATTTACTTAGATGTAGTTTTATGGAATGGGAGTTGTAGTCTTATAGAATTGGAGTTGTAGTCTTATGGAATTAGAGTTGTAGTTTTATAGAATTAGGGTTGTAGTCTTATGGAATTAGAGTTGTAGTTTTATGGAATTAGAGTTGTAGTATTATGGAATTAGAGTTGTAGTTTTATGGAATGGGAGTTGTAGTCTTATGGAATTAGAGTTGTAGTCTTATGGAATTAGAGTTGTAGTTTTATAGAATTAGGGTTGTAGTCTTATGGAATTAGAGTTGTAGTTTTATGGAATCAGATTTGTAGCTTTATGGAATTAGAGTTGAAGTTTTATGGAATGGGAGTTGTAGTCTTATGGAATTAGAGTTGTAGTCTTATGGAATTAGAGTTGTAGTTTTATAGAATTAGGGTTGTAGTCTTATGGAATTAGAGTTGTAGTTTTATGGAATGGGAGTTGTAGTCTTATGGAATTAGAGTTGTAGTTTTATGGAATTAGAGTTGTAGTCTTATGGAATTAGAGTTGTAGTTTTATGGAATTAGAGTTGTAGTCTTATGGAATTAGAGTTGTAGTTTTATGGAATCAGATTTGTAGCTTTATGGAATTAGAGTTGAAGTTTTATGGAATGGGAGTTGTAGTCTTATGGAATCAGAGTTGTAGTCTTATGGAATTAGTGTTGTAGTTTTATAGAATGGGAGTTGTAGTTTTATAGAATGGGAGTTGTAGTTTTATAGAATGTCTGTTGTAGTTTCATGGAATGGGAGTTGTAGTTCTACAAGGTCTTTAGCCTTCTTGGTCAAAGAGTGATTGTGCCTCGCCAAGTGACAACTCCAAGGATTTCATGGCAATTAAAGTGCCATCAAACTGGATTAATTCTACAGTATGGATGCACCCTGTGACCATCTCCCCAAAATCACCATAATAGGCTTCCCTTTCTTTGCAGATTTCCAGTGGGTTTGAAGGACGTTTCCAAATATCCAGTTTTGATGGAGGAGCTGCTCAGGAGGAACTGGACAGAGGTGGAGCTGAAAGCTGTTTTGCGGGAGAACTTCCTTCGCGTTTTCCGGGAAGTGGAAAAGGTAAGGTTGAGACCAGGTTATGAGCCAGGAAAGGTTATGTTTTCTAAAAGAGAGGAAGATGGAGAAGATGCAAAACGCACCACAAAACAACCAAATTGTCCTTCGAAAAGAGACATCACATATATCTTTACATTTGATAGTATGACATAAACACACACATGTCTACACTACAGAATTAATGCAGTTTGACCCCACTTTAAGTGCCATGACACAACGCTGTCGAATAATGGCAGCTGTAGTTTTACAAGGCCGTTAGCCATCTCTGTCCAAAACCGCAGGGTGTCTGGTTTTGTCCTGTTCTATAATAATAATAATAATAATAATAATAATAATAATAATAATAATCTTTCGGCATTACTTCGTGAACGAAGATTCAGGAAGGACTCATCCCACGCTTTTTACAAGTGCGTTGATGACTAAAAAGGCCAATCTGAGATAGGCAAGTTCAGTTGCAGAAAGCACAGCAGAAACTCTCCTTGGGTGATGTTGTTTCCAAGTTGTGGTTCTTTCTGTATTGTCGTTTCTCTTCGAGACCCGTTCGGCATGTCTTCTCGAAAGAGGCCGCAGCATTGTGGATAATGCGTCTCCATGCCTCCCGATGTGAGGCCAGGGTGGACCATTGTTGGTGATCAATCTGGCCGAGCCTGAGATGTTGTTTCAGGGAGTCCTTCTATCTCTTTTTGGGGGCGCCTCCCTTGCGCTGACCCGTGGTGAGTAGTATCTTTGGGAGGCGGTGGTCCTCCATCCTAGAGACGTGCCCTGCCCAACGGAGCTGAGTTCTCAGTAGCATGGCCTCAATTGTGGTGATCCCTGTTTGCTCAAGGACAGCAACATTTGTCACATAGTCGGCCCAGTGTATATTTAGGATTGTGCAAAGACAGCGCTGATGAAAGCATTCGAGGAGTCATAGGTGCTGGCGATAGGTGACCCATGTTTCAGACCCATATAGGAGAATAGACAGTATGATGGCGCTATACACACTGATTTTGGTGCTTTGCCTCAGGTGCTTGTTGCTCCAGACTCTTTTGTGAAGCCTTCCAAATGCACTATATGCCTTTGATAATCTGTGATCTATCTCTTTGTCAATCTTGGCGTCTGAAGAGATGATGCTTCCCAGGGAGGTGAACTGCTGGAGGGACTTAAGCACATTTTTGCCTATGCTGACGTGGGGATGAACAAGCTACCATCAGTACGATAGCGTATATATTTGCTGTCTTCTTCTTTTTTTTATAATATAGCTTTATTTGATTTTGTGTTAAAAAGTGACACGAAGCACATTGACACACACAAAACAAACATATATGGAACAATACCAAGCCTATAACCCCCCACGCCCACCCACATTAAAAGGACGAACATAACATTGACCCCCGAATCCAGAGGGGCAGACCCCTCTCTCATCTTCCTAGGATGAATCCCATCCTCTTCTATACCTGATCAACCCAATGTGACTATTTCTCAACACCCGACCGGGATCCCCAGAAATATATGCTGGTCACAGGCGGCTCCGATTATACCCTAGATCAGTGCTGTCCAACTTCTCCCGGCCCAAGGGCCGGAAGAAGTGTCACTGATCACCTGGGGGGCCGCAGGTGATCAGTGAGGGGGGGCGTGGCCACTCCCGGGGCGTGGCCGCTCCCGGGGCGTGGCCGGCCTCCTGCGCGGCCCGCCCATTTTCAGGAGGGGTTTCCCTGGGTGACGTTAGGCTGGGTGGCGCCTGACGTCACCCAGCCTAACGTCACCCAGGGAACCCTCCCGCAAGCCTGGATGGCTGGTGGGGGAAGCGAGAAGCGCGTTCGCTTTCCCCGCCAGCCTTCCAGGCTTCGGGAGGGTTTTTGCCCGGCTCCTGTGTCTCTCTGAGCAGAGGGACACGGGAGTTGGGCGAAAAAATCCCTGCCAGCCTGGATGGCTGGTGGGGGAAGCGAGCGCCGCTCGCGTTCCCGCCAGCCTTCCAGGTTTGGGGAAGGGCTTTCGCCCGGCACTCGCGTCTCGAGTGCTGGGTGAAACCCCTCCCCCAAACCTGGAAGGCTCATGGGGGAAGTGAGCGCCGCTTCTCGCCAGCCATCCAGGCTTCGGCCAGCCATCCAGGCTCCTGTGTCTCTCTGAGCAGAGGGACATGGGAGTTGCTGCCCCCTGATGGCTGGTGGGGGAAGGGAGTGGAGGGGGGGAAGGGCACTCGGACCTGGGTGAAACCCCTCCCTTCCAAGGCATGGGGGAAGTGGCGCGCTCGGAGTAAAAAAAATTTTATTAAAAAAAATTAAAAATGGCAGCCGGGGGCATAGCTGGGGCCGGAGCCAACAGGCTGGGGGGCCGTGTACGGCCCCAGGGCCGCCAGTTGGACAGCCCTGCCCTAGATCAAGGTCCATTCTTTTTCATAGTCTTTTAGGTATTCTGTAATCATGGACCAATCGGTTCTCTTGATCTTATTTTCATAGTCCATAGTCTGTGTTAAACAGTCCATCTTCATGATCTCTTTTCTTTTCCAATCTTCTAGTGATGGGACTACATCATTCTTCCATAGTTTTGCCAAGCAGAGTCTTGCCGCTGTGGAGCAGTACACAAACAACTTTTCTTCATTATAATCCATATCTGCCTCTCTGCCAACCATACCCAGTAAATAAGCCTCAGGTTTACACTTGGATTTAAACTTCAATGCCCCCTGTAGTTCTTTGTGCACCAGTCTCCAAAAGTTTCTTACTCTCTCACACCCCCACCATAGATGATAGAAATTTCCTTCCTCTACTTTGCATTTCCCACATTTGTTGGAATAGTTCTTATTGTATCTGGCTATTTTCCTAGGCGTCAAGTACCATCTATGCACCATTTTTATTATATTTTCCTTGAGTTCATATGCGTAGGTGAACTTAAAGTGGACGTTCCAAACTCTTTCCCAGTTTTTAGGGGGATCTGCTGACCTATATTCTGCGCCCATTTCACCATGCATTCTTTTATTTGTTCTTCGTCTGTTTGCCATTCTAGAATTTTTTTGTATAAAATACTAATTTTTTTTCTGTTTTTTCCCCATTACTTGGTCCCAGAGATTTGGCTTTGTCTCAAAGCCCTTCTCTTTGTCCTTGAGGAAAATACTTTTAATTTGGGTATATTGGTACCAGTTTATGTCTTTGTCCATTTCCTGGACTTCTGTAAAATCTCTTAACGCCCATTCCCCCTCCCTTCTCTTTAATAGTGCCGAGTATCTTAGCCATACTTTCTTTCCGTATTGTCTCCGATGGAACGCTTCCATCGGTGATACCCATAGCGGTGTCTTCCTATACAGTATATCCTTGAGGACGCCCAGCTATCCCATGTGCTGGGGTCCCGTGAAGAAAGGCCACCCGGAAGCAGTCGACCCCCGGAAGTCCCGCCCCCGGAAGTCTCCGCGTTGCACTGACCCGGAACGAGGCCTCGAAAGAGGAGGAGGAGGGTACGCTGCCGGAAGCGGAAGAAAGGTGCCCACCGGACGTCTCAGGTCAGAGACCGGAGGTCGGACCCACTGCCCTGCCGGAGAGACCGACGAGGTTGCGCCCCTGGAACCGCGGGTTCGACCACAGAAGGGCGACCAACCTCGAGACAGACGACGACCCCGAGGACGTTCCCATCCAGGACGTTCTGGAGCGCCAGCTATAAGCGCCTGACGCTCCAAGGGTCTCACCGGTCCCGGTACAACGTTCAGGAAGGACACTGCACTGACAGGCCGGGCCTCTCAGCGCGGACCTCCAGTCGGAAGTTGGCGGTCTCCACCTCCTACTGGTGTGGTGGCACCGATGCTCTCTTGGGGGGGGACATCCTTGCCTGCCCTCCTTTGATGGCAGAGTGGTGCCTTGACTTGGCACCACCTTTTGACACCATCCCACCCCGCTCCCCCCGCCCCCCACCCGCTTGGTTTTCCCTGTGTATTGGCAGCATGTTGTCTTAAGATATTGTGTAAGTCGCCCGGAGCACTAACGTGGAGGGCGACTCAGAAATAATAAAGTATCTATCTATCTATCCTTGTATTTAAGCCAGACCCTTAGGACCCCCCCCCCCTAATTACATGGTCCTTAAATTCCTTTTCTACCCTTGCCTTATCATATTGCATGTAACCATGCCAACCCACCCGAAGCCCATGACCCTCGAGGGATAGAAGTCTTGTGTCCTCCAAAGTGGCCCACTCGCATGCCCAGTCTAGAGCCAAGGCTTCATAATAACTTTTTGGATCTGGAACGCTCAGTCCTCCTCTGGAGCTCTTGTCAATCATATTAAGCCACTTGATCCTCGCTTTTTTGCCTCTCCAGATAAAGTTGGCGAGGTCCTTTTTCCAGCTTAGGAGTAATTTGTCATTTTTCAAAATAGGTAGGTTCCTAAACACGAAGATCATCCTGGGTAGGATGCTCATCTTTATTAAGGAGACTCTTCCTAAAAGGGATAGATTGAGCGACTTCCATTTGTGCTGTCTTCTTCTTTGAGGTCTGCCATAGCCCTTTGGAGCATCATGCTGAAGAAGATTGTGTGTGTATGTATGTATGTATGTATGTATTTGTGTATGTATGTGTGTGTGTATATATATATATATATAAAATATTATTAATGATGTTATAGTATTATGCTAATAATATAATATATATTTTTATGTAGATACTAGCTGTACCCGGCACGCGTTGCTGTGCCCTATTTAGGAGATGCGAGATGTAAGGGTTGGAAATGATGTTACTTACGGTCTTGGTGGGGTCATGTGGGCATGAATTGCGCACTTTCTATGTGTGCTCCAAATGATGTCATCTGGAAGCATGAGTTGTATTGTCTTATATAGCGGAGGAAGTGTTTTGATTCTGGAGTGTGTCCACTCAGCAAAGTCTGTAGTGGTTGTGGAGGAGTGGCAAGTGGTGGTAGAGAGACTTTACCGGCTAGGCAGCACATTCCTGGTGTTTCTGCTGGGTATTTCAGGGCTTTGCCGTGTGTGCAGATGTGCGTTAGGGTGCCAATGTCGGCCTCTGGCACCATGCTGTAGTCTTCTGCAGCGTTGTATCTGAAGGCTAGGCGGTGGAATTGGTTGTGGTGTTTTTGAAGTTTGTTTTCTGTGTTGCGACGTCGTGTTTCTGTGCTCCTTGCGCTGCTGTTGTGTTGCATTTCTGCGTCTTTGTTGTTCCTGGCTGCGCGCTTCTTCTTGTCGCAGTTCTTTGCATTTGGTTCTCAGCTGTGCATCGTGCAGTGACCTGTTGTCTGTGTCTCTGCTGCGCAGTGTGTTTCTGTTCTGGCGTTTGTTCTGCCCTTTTTTGTTTGATGTATGTAGCGTTGTGAGTGTGTCGTCCGATGCTGTTATTTTTATAAGGCATGGCTTGTCTTTTGGGTCAGTTTATGTCTGTGTGGAAGGAAGGAATGGTTTTAGTTTGTGGTGTTTGTAGGTGTTGTGTGTACGGGGTCCCGTAAGGTTGGTGGGATGGGTTGTGATTGGAAGTTGTGTTGTGTGGGTAGGAATTTGCTGGAGAATTGCTCCCTCAGAGTTTGGTTTTGGCAGTTTAACCCTCAAACACCAACTGAATTCTCTCAGCATTCTATCCTAGCCTTGGATGGCTCTTGCCAGCGTTGCTATGGTTGCAGCAGTTATGCAAATCCGCCCTTATTGGCAGCCAATCATGTTGTTCAGAATGTAGAGGCTGGGTGATTCGTTGGCTGCCCCGGAGGATACTGGGAAATGTAGTTTTATTTTTACTCGTTGTTTTGGGGGCCTTTTAGGTTTTGGGGGGGAAGTTTCTTTGCTACAAACGTACCTTGTTTGAGGCCTATTTCTGTTGGCAAGTATTGTTTTTCTGCGTTGTATGGTTTCTTTGTTTGAGGTATACATCACATGACATGAACCCATTTATATAATAGATGACTTGTAAGCCGCTCTGAGTCCCCTTCGGGGTGAGAAGGGCGGGAAATAAATGTCGTAAATAAATAAATAAATACCATGTTTCAAAAGCCTCTTGAGCACCACATCTTCAAGCCTTTGGCGAAAACAACAATTTGTCTTCCAGCCATTTCCCAAATTCCCCAACAATTACAGAGAGAGGGAAGAGTGATTTCCCTTCCTGCCAAAAGAGAACCCCTTTGGGAAAGCCGCCCACGACAACCACAACAACAGCTTGCCCCCCAGCCAGGTGCAAAAGCCAAATCTGATGCGTCTGGATGGTTTTCTAGACTGTGTTTCTTTTTCATTAAGGTTGCATTCCATGAAGATGAGCAAAAAGGCAAACAGAGAGACATAGGCTGGATCTACACTATTTATCCCGGGGTCTGATCCCAGATTATCTGCCTTGAACTGGATTATGTGAGTCTACACTGCCAGATAATCTGGCATCATATCCTGGGGGCAGTGTGGAAGGTTCCATATGCTTTAATCACTGACCTATGACTTTCAGATGAGTTATGTAAGCCAGTTAATTACCTCCCAACAAAGGATTCCCCCAGGGATTAAGAAGCCAGACCTTGAAACTGCTAGGCCATTAAATGCTAATCAAGGTGGACAGTTGCAACATTCACCCCTACCTCAAACAGGCAAGAAATTTGTTTTTTGTCTCCCACTCTGTGGATATTCCACAGATATATAAATCCAATTTTCCTAATTTCCAACAGACCTAACAAACTCTGAGAATACCTGCCATATATGTGGGTAAAACATCAGGAGAGAATGCTTCCGGAACATGGCCATACAGCCTGGAAAACTCACAACAACCCAGTGATTCCAGCCATGAAAGCCTTAGACAATACATTGTTATAAATAAATATAGTTTTTTATTATTATAATTATATTATAATATAATTATAAAAGAGCTGAAGAGCTGTTTGGGCTGGGAGTCAGCCTGAAGAAAACGAAAGTCCTCTACCAGCCCGCACCACAGGAAGAACACCATCATCCCCACGTCAGCATAGGCACATATGTGCTTAAGTCCGTCCAGCAGTTCACCTCCCTGGGAAGCATAATCACTTCAGACGCCAAGATTGATAAAGAGATAGATCACAGATTAACAAAGGCATAGAGTGCATTCGGAAGGCTTCACAAAATAGTCTGGAGCAACAAGCACCTGAGGCAAAGCACCAAAATCAGTGTGTACAGAGCTATCGTACTGTCTATTCTCTATAGGTCTGAAACATGGCTCACCTATCGCCAACACCTACGACTCCTTGAATGCTTTCATCAGCGCTGTCTTTGCACAATCCTAAATATACACTGGACCGACTATGTGACTAATGTTGCTGTCCTTGAACAAGCAGGGGTCACCAGCATTGAGGCCATGCTATTGAGAACACAGCTGCGTTGGGCTGCTGGGCAGGGCACATCTCTAGGATGGAGGACCACCGCCACCCAAAGATACTACTCTACGGTGAACTCGCCACGGGTCAGCGCAAGAGAGGCGCCCCCCAAAAGAGATATAAGGACTTCCTGAAACAATACCTCAGGCTCGGCCAGATCGATCACCAACAATGGTCCACCCTGGCCTCACATCGGGAGGCATGGAGACGCACTATCCACAATGCTGCGGCCTTTTTCGAGAAGACACACCGAACGGGTCTCGGAGAGAAATGACAATGCAGAAAGAGCCGTAACTTGGAAACAACATCTCTCAAGGAGACTTTCTGCTGTGCTTTCTGCAACCGAACTTGCCTATCTCAGATTGGCCTTTTTAGTCATTAACGTGCTTGTAAGAAGCATGGGATGAGTCCTTCCTAAGAATCTTCGTTCGTGAAGTAATGCTGAGAGATATTATATACTAGCTGTACCCGGCACGCGTTGCTGTGCCCTATTTAGGAGATGCGAGAACGTCTGAGTATGTAAGGGTTGGAATTGTTGTTAGTTATGGTGTTGTTGGGGCCCTGGCTGTGTCGTTGTGGGTTGTTCTGGTGGGTGGGATGTTGAAGTCCTGGGGAGTTGTTGTTGTGTGGTGTTGCTGGCGTTCTGCATAGCTTGTGGATATACAATGTTTTTTGTCTTTCCTCTGCTGTGTTGATGTAGAGGTTGATGCTTGGAAGTTAACTTTGGAAGTGAGTGGAGGTACTTGAAATCCCATTATCCATGGTGTGTCCTCCTCTGAACTGCAGTCGGATGGAGTGTGGGTCATGGGGGGCATTGTGTGCCAAGTTTGGTCTTTATCGGTCTTGGTTCTGGGCCACAGTGGTCTGTGGGGAATGATGGGTTTTGAAGTAGTACAAATCCCATTATCCATGGAAGTACTTCAAGTCCCATAATTCATGGTCCACCCTCCTCCAAACTGTAGTAGAATGTAGCGTGGGTCATAGGGGCTCTGTGTGCCAAGCAGGGGCGGTCTAAGGTAATTTTAAATGGTAGGCGAACATTATTTTGGTGCCCCCCCAAAAAAACATTCTTTTGCCGCCCCCCATGTAAAACAAATATACAATTATAATATCACAATACCATTAGTAGTATTATATTGTATCAATGTATATACAATATATTATACCATACTCATACTATATTATACCATAATTATATTATACTACATTACAATATAATTATATTATAATATATTGACATTATAATATAATATAACACTCTATTTTATTATTATTATAAAATAATAAAATTATTTATTTAAATAAAATTATCCTCTACTAAATATTTTCATTACTCCTATAAAACTCAAATAACCCAAAATAAAGTAAAATAAAATATTATGTATTACTATTTTGTACAATACCACTATACTGCAATATTGTTTGTAATATTACATGTAGTATAAAATATATTATTCTATTGTTATATTGTATTTGTATTATATTGCATGACAATATTAAGCAGAACTGTATAACAATCAACAAGAAATGCAATGTAAACGCATCAAAATCAGAATATATTACCTACCACCCGTCTCATAATTCATAGGAGTCTCCCATGAGTCCAAAATTAGGATCCCAATGTAAATGTAAATAGAAAAACAGCCAAAATGTTCAAATGAGGTGTAATACAGGCAGCACGGCCTGGGCAAACTTGGGCCCACCCTCCCTCCTTCTAAGTGTTTTGGACTCCAACTCCCACAACTCCTCATAGCCTCAGGCCCCTCAGGTCTAGACAGAAATAGAGCCGAAGAAAGGAAGGAGGAGGAGAAGAGGTCACAGGGAAGGAGGAGGAAAGCCCTTCATTCATTCCTTCACTTACACTTCCTTCACTGATTCTTTTCTCCTTCCCTGCAAACGTGCGCGCGCGGCGGAGACAAAGGGAGAGGGAAAGCACTCCCTGCCTGCCCGATAGGGAGTGCTTTGCTTACAGGCTTCTGCGCAAGGGAGCTACTGGGCATGCGCGGAGGTTTTTGCGCATGTGCAGTTGCTCCTGCGCTCAACTTCAGCTCCAGTGCAACTGCACCTGTGTGAAAACCTCCGCGCATGCCCAGAAGCGGCGTCGGAGCGCACAAGGCCGGGGTCAAAAAGCAGGCAGCTGCAGCACTGTCTGAGGAACATCGGCAGGGCCAGGATGGCGCCCCATGTGGCCAGGATGGCGCCCCCTTCCCAGATGGCGCCCTAGGCGGCCGCCTACTTGGCCTATCTTGTAGGACCGCTCCTGGTGCCAAGGTAGGTTACTGTAAATTCAGGCCATACACAATGTCCCATGAGCTGAGGCGTCGTCAGGAACAGCAAGTTAATGAAGCCTTACTGTCAATTCAGGCCATACACAATGTCCAATGAGCTGAGGCGTAGTCGGGAGAATCAAGTTAATGAAGCCTTACTGTCAATTCAGAGCGTAAACAGCATTCCATTAAGTGAGGCCTAGTCAGGGAAATTAAGTTAATGAAGCCTTACTGTCAATTTTGGGCATGGTCTGTGATTTGTAGGGGTGTAAATTTTCTGTGGGAAGTGAATTGGGTGTTTGTGTTTGTGCCTCAGCCCTTTGCCTTATCCTCCTCTGACAGTTTATTATGGGTCGGAATGTTCATGTTGGCTGGCCAGTACAGGAGTTATGCAAATCCGCCCTTATTGGCAGCCAATCATGTTGTCAGAATGTAGAGGCTGGGAGAGTCGTTGGCAGCCCCGGAGGATGCTGGGAAATGTAGTGTTTTTTTACTCGTTGTTTTGGGGGCCTTTTAGGTTTTTTTTTTGGGGAAGTTTCTTTGCTACAAACCTACCTTGCTTGAGGCCTATTTCTGTTGGCAAGTTTGGTGTTTCTGCGTTGTAAGGTTTCTGTTTGGGACTGTCGTTCCATGACGGGAACCCCTTTATATAATAGATTATTATAAATAAAGATTATTATTATATTATAATATATTATTATAAATAAAGATTATTATTATTATTATTATTATTAAAGGGATGTTCCAGTTGAAGGGGTGTCTAATTACTTTAATTCTACATTCTACGAAATGAATGGCTCTATGTTTGCTGATGTAGACCTGAATTCGATCTTCTAGGTGCGGAATGAGAGTCTGTCCATGAACGCAAGTGAAGTGGAGATCGCTCCGGAAGAAGTCCGGAACCCCTGCCGCTTAGACCTGGTTCCCCCAACGCCCCCGAGCATTCCTTCCGGTGGATTACCTTAGAGAGGGCGACTGAGTAACATCATGGTTGTGGCGGCCATGTATGACACGCTACACTGAAACTATCGCAGGAAAGAGAACATACGTACATTCGTTCCTGGGTGGAGTCCTGTGTGTTCAGAAGTGCCAAATGCAATGTAAACAGATGATCCAGGTCTGCTACCTCCACGGTTTCTACCACCGAAGGATGAGGAATTAAATTTTTGGAAAGAGACTTATCTTGGGAGCCTTAATTACCGTCCGGTTTCGAACCTTCTGTTCCTGGGCAAGGTGATTGAGAGGGCGGTGGCGGGGCAGCTGCAGCAGTTCCTTGACGACACAGCCGGGTTAGATCCCTTCCAGTCCGGCTTCCGCTTGGGGCATGGGATGGAGACTGTGTTGGTCGCCATCTCAGATCAGCTTCGTTGCCAGCTCGACAAGGACGGTTCAGCGCTGCTTGTGTTATTGGACCTCACAGCAGCTTTTGATACGGTCGATGTAGATTATCTGCTTTGATAATCTGGATTATATGACAGTGTAGACAGGGTCTGAGTCTACAATGCCATAATCCAGTTCAAAGCAGATACTGTAGATTATCTGCTTTGATAATCTATTATATGGCAGTATAGACGGGGCCTGAGTTTACACTGCCATATAATCCAGTTCAAAGCAGTTAATGTGGATTATCTGATCTGATAATCTGTATTACAGG
The DNA here is from genome assembly GCA_030556195.1 of Anolis apletophallus. Lineage (NCBI taxonomy): Eukaryota > Metazoa > Chordata > Lepidosauria > Squamata > Anolidae > Anolis > Anolis apletophallus. Next base: position 39,576,210 of record JARBWK010000014.1, on the reverse strand, counting down.
ACAGTGTAGACAGGGTCTGAGTCTACAATGCCATGATCCAGTTCAAAGCAGATAATGTGGATTATCCACTTTGATAATCTGGATTATATGACAGTGTAGACAGGGTCTGAGTCTACAATGCCATGATCCAGTTCAAAGCAGATAATGTGGATTATCCACTTTGATAATCTGGATTATATGACAGTGTTGATGGGGTCTGAGTCTACAATGCTATATAATCCAGTCCAAAGCACATAATCTGGGTTTCATGTGGTAGTGTAAAAGGGACCATAAGTTTAAGGACTCCTATCCCTTTAAGGTGTATGCAGAAGAAGGAATTTCAGCAGCTGTTGCTTGTTTGGTAATGTACCTCCTTTTAATCCAGGTGTTTTGAAACCACTGTAACCTCTCCCAGTTTATTTACTTCCCTGCGTGGATACCTTTTGCCCTCCTAACTGCTCTCAGATGCTGTTTGGTCTCACGAATCCTGGTTTCCCTCGGAGGAGATGTGCCGTGGGAAGGTGAGAACATCTTGCCTACTATTTTGTCGCAATCGTGAGCAAAGTGTGGCCTTCCAGAGGTTGTTGGGGTTGCAACTCCCAGCACACCTCAACCTTGTGTGTGTCTGCTAGAGCTGATGGTGGTTGCAGTCCAACCACAGGACCCCACTTGACCCATCTGATGATTACATTGGAATAGTTGTGGTTAGTTCAGCTGGAGGTGGAACCCAGAGTAATAACCAAACCAAGAGAGAATAAGGAACTTGAATCTGATTTTTTTTTCTTATGAGAAGCAGCAGGGGGTGGGATAATACGATTTACTATTTTCGATAGTACTATTTACAACTGCAATATGTTCCCTGTATCAGCTGTGAATACATCGCCAGAATGCCATGTTGTGTATTCGTTCAGTCGCTTCCAACTCTTTGTGAGCCCGTGGGCCAGACTCCATACAGATCCACAAATCTTGGATAATAACAAATCGTTTTGAAATAATAATAATAATAATAATCTTTATTTATACCCCGCCACCATCTCCCCAAGAAGACTTGGGGCGGCTTTCATGAGGCCAAGCCCAATCTATTTATATAATAAAAGTCAGTGTTTGCGGAGGTGCGGAGGGCGGGCTGTGCGGAGGAATATGTGCCAGCTTTTCGATTGGCTGTCACTGTGGGATTATTTGCATAAAGGACTCTGATTGGCCAGCCTCAAAACTCCAACACGCTAAGGCACCAGATTTTTTGCATAAAGGACTCTGATTGGCCAGCCTCAGAACTCCAACACTCTACGGCACTAGACAGAGGGAATGGGTTGCCACTGAGACACAATTTGCATAAAAGACTCTGATTAGCCAGCAAAACAGAATGCAATTGAATGCTTGAGTTAGCCAAATGACAGTTTTTTTCCATTGGAAATGGAATGTTCATTTTCTCAGAGGTGCCAAGGAATATGTGACAGTGTTTCAGTAGGTTCCCATTAAGAGAATATTTGCATAAAGGACTCTGATTGGCCAGCCTCAGAACTCCAACATTCTACGGCTCCAGACAGAGGGGATTGGTTGCCACTGGAATGGTATTTGCATAAAGGACTCTGATTGGCCATCCACATTCCAACATTCTAAGGTGATGGAAAAGGAAAGGCCTCAGGCAGTCAGACACTGCGGCCCACAGCAATGACGGATCAGGTCCAAACTTGGCACACGGGGGCCCAATGGCCCACTTCACAACGCGACCCTCACCCAATGACCACTACAGACCAAAATTAGCATACAGAGCCCCATTGACCCACTCTACACCCTGGTGCTGTTTCAAGGAGGATGGACCACAGATGATGGGACTTGAAATACCTTCACTCACCTTCCGAGACCGCTCCAAAGAATGATCAAGACCAAATGTGACACACAGAGCCCCCATGACCCACTCTACATCCTGGTACTGTTTGGAGGGGGATGGGCCATGGCCAATGGGAATTGCAGTACCTTCACTAAGTTCCTGAGACCACTGCAAGCCACATAAACATCTAATAGGAACCAACCTTGGCACACAATGCCTTCCTCAAATAACCCGGGCACCGCCGGGTACCCAAGCTAGTGACGGATAATAACAACACGACAGCAAATAATAAAACAATATGATCAATATAACTTACAGATAAGCAATAACAGACAATTTAAAACCATTCTGGCCAGGCCAAATGTGAATATTAATTTTTAAAAAATAAATAAACACTGGCTCGGGTTTTTCTGGCTCGAGAATGCCTAGAAATTTATAGAGGTTTTATATTGCATTTGATAACTGTCTATACCGTTTCTGCAGATAATGAGTCGTATCTTAGTGTGGTGTTTCTCAACCTGGGGTCTTGAGGGGGGTTTCTGATAGTCTTATGAATCCCTGAAGATCTCTCCGCCGGTCCTTCTCTTCCTTTTTGGAAACAGACCACAAGTCCTCCCACCAAAAGTCCTCCTCCACTGTGACTGGCCAGGCTCTCATCCAAGGGGAGGGCTCCTTCTAAAGCTCCAAGTGGGGAGGGGAGAGCAGGCATGCTTGGCACTTGGCAGCATGGTACGCATGTGTGGGCAAGGGAGAGCATGCGAGGCTGGAGGGAGGCTCGTGCCAGTGAGTCCCTTCAAGGCAGGGGGGTTCTGTGTGGGAAGTTTGGCCCAATACTATCGTTGGTGGGGTTCAGAATGCTCTTTGATTGAAGGCGAACTATAAATCCCAGCAATGACAACTCCCAAATGTCAAGATCTATTTTTCCCAAACCCCACCAGTGTTCACATTTGGGTATACTCGGTATCCGTGGTAAGTTTGGTCCAAATCCATTGTTTGAGTCCACAGTGCTCTCTGGATGTAGGTGAACTACAATTCCCAAACTCAAGGTCAATGCCCACCAAACCCTTCCAATATTTTCCGTTGGTTATGGGAGTTCTGTGTGCCACGTTTGGTTCAATTCCATCGTTGGTGAAGTTCAGAATGCTCTTTGATTGTAGGTGAACTATAAATCCCAGCAACTACAGCTCCCAAATGTCAAGGTGTATTTTCCCCAAACTACACCAGTGTTCACAAATTGGGCACATTGAGTATTCCTGCCAAGTTTGGTCCAGATCCATCATCGTTTGAGTCCACAGTGCTTTCTGGATGCAGGTGAACTACAACTCTTAAAAACCAAGGCCAGTGGCCACCAAACCTTTACAGTATTTTCTGTTTCTCATGAGTGTTCTGTGTGCCAATTTTGATTAAATTCCATTGTTGGTGGAGTTCAAAATGCTCTTTGATTGTAGGTGAACTATAAATCCCAGCAATGACAACCCCCAAATGTCAAGATCTATTTTCCCCAAACCCCACCAGTGTTCACATTTGGGTATACTCAGTACTCGTGGCAAGTTTGGTCCAGATCCATCATAGTTTGAGTCCACAGTGGTCTCTGGATGTAGGTGATCTACAACTCCCAAACTCAAGGTCAATGTCCACCAAACCCTTTCAATATTTTCTGTTGGTCATGGGAGTTCTGTGTGCCACGTTTGATTCAATTCCATCATTGGTAGAGTTCAGAATGCTCTTTGATTGTAGGTGAACTATAAATCCCAGCAACTACAACTCCCAAATGTCAAGGTCTATTTTCCCCAAACTCCACCAGTGTTCACATTTGGGTATACTCAGTTTTCGTGGCAAGTTTGGTCCCGATCCAGCATTGTTTGAGTCCACAGTGCTCTCTGGATGTACGTGAACTACAACTCTTAAAAACCAAGGTCAGTGGCCACCAAACCTTTACAGTATTTTCTGTTTCTCATGAGTGTTCTGTGTGCCAATTTTGATTAAATTCCATTGTTGGTGGAGTTCAAAATGCTCTTTGATTGTAGGTGAACTATAAATCCCAGCAACTACTATTCCCAAATGACAACATAAATCCCCCCCCAACCCCACCAGTATTCAAATTTGGGCTTATTTATTTATTTGTCATTTATTTGTCACGTTTCTATACCGCCCCTCTCAGCCCGAAGGCGACTCGGGACGGTTTACACAGGCAGTCTCTGCCCTCAATACAACACAGCAACAAGTCAACCCCCCCAGGAAAAAAACATATAATAACAATTTAACAATTAAAAACATACAATTGCAGCCTCAGCGTCATGTTGAAATCAGTTTCCATCACATCGTCGTCATTCCTTATATCCAATTAAGCCTTATATTTCATCAACAAATGCCTGCTCAAATAACCAGGTCTTGACTTTCTTGCGAAACGTCAGGAGGGAGGGGGCCGATCTGATGTCTTTAGGGAGGGTGTTGCAAAGCTGAGGAGCCACCACTGAAAAGGCCCTGTCTCTTGTCCCCGCCAGTCGCGCCTGCGAAGAAGGCGGGACCGAGAGCAGGGCCTCTCCAGATGATCTTAAACATCTCGATGGTTCATAGGGAGAGATGCGTTCGGACAGGTAAGTTGGACCCGAACCGTTTAGGGCTTTAAAGGCTAAAGCCAGCACTTTGAATTGTGCCCGGTAGCAAACTGGCAGCCAGTGGAGCTGGCACAACAGGGGAGTTGTACGCTCTCTGAATGGCGCTCCTGTTATCAACCTGGCTGCTGTCCGTTGGACTAGTTGCAGCTTCCGAACAGTCTTCAAAGGCAACCCCACGTAGAGAGCATTGCAGTAATGTATATGGGATGTAACCAGAGCATGGACCACCGTGGCCAAGTCAGACTTCTCAAGGTACGGGCGCAGCTGGCGCACAAGTTTTAACTGTGCAAATGCTCCCCTGGTCACCGCCGAAACCTGGGGTTCCAGGCTCAGCGATGAGTCCAGGATCACACCCAAACTGCGAACCTGCGTCTTCAGGGGGAGTGGAACCCCGTCCAACACAGGCTGTAACCCTATGCCCTGTTCGGCCTTTCGACTGACCAGGAGGACCTCTGTCTTGTCTGGATTCAATCTCAATTTGTTCGCCCTCATCCAGTCCGACACAGCGGCCAAGCACCGGTTCAGTACCTGAACAGCCTCCTTAGTAGCAGGTGGGAAGGAGTGACAGAGTTGGACATCATCTGCGTACAGGTGACACCGCACTCCGAAACTCCGGATGACCTCCCCCAGCGGCTTCATGTAGATGTTAAACAACATGGGAGATAATATTATCGGGTATTTGTGCCAAATTTGGTCCGATTAATGAAAATACGACCTGCGTATCAGAAATTTACATTACAGTTCATAACAGAAGCAGAATTAGAGTTATGAAGTAGCAGCAAAAATATGTTATGGTTGGGGGTCACCACAACATGAGGAACTGTATGAAGGGGTTGCAGCATTAGGAAGGCTGAGGAACACGCTGCCTTCGTGTTTTGTTTTCCATCTGCTGAAATAAATAGTATATTGCAAAGGGTTTTGTTGGTTAGCAATGCTCTCTGCCAACAAACAGTCCTGCCTCCAGCATTTCCCTCTTCCTCGCAAAAGTAGCAATCTAAAATTGGAGGCACTAAAAGGGATATATGAGGTTTGGGTATTGCAAGAGTCCCTGAACGATTTTGTAATGCGGGATTGTGCAGCTGGGTTGTATCTCAGCCCATAGATAGGAAACAAAGAGGAATGAGGAGAGGCAAGATCTAGTCGGGGAGAAATTTGAGGAAATGTGCCTCAGCCACATTTGGACAACCGGATAAATGGCCAGCCTTGAAGTTGCATAAACAGGTTGCCAGTATCATGATGAAGGCAAGCCCCAGAAAGAGCCCATCTGCATCCTAATTGGTTTGACCTGCAGCAGGGAGTTCCAACGCTCCTGCACATGTGGTCTGGCATCTCTAGCACCAAAGGCTGGGATTTGGCATCAAAAGACCTCCAGCCATCTCTACCTCTCTGTTTTCTTGCCTCACTTAACCTGAAGCCATGGACTCTTTGTGCACGGTGTTGCATGCGGACAGGAGAGGTTTGGGAGACATCGTTTTCCAAGGACTTCCGTGTGTTCGGACTCTCCTCTGGCTATTAGCAAAAAGGACTTTTCTCTTATAGTTTTTCCCAAGGACACAGATGGACTTTCCCCAAGCCATATGGATTTGATGCCTTTCAAGATCATATGGACTTTCTTTCCACCCCTTGCATATGAAATAATTATGAGATATTGGTGATATTCCCCTGAAACCCTCCTATGTAATTTTCCTGCATGTTTTCCCCCTCCCCATGTGTAAAATAATATGAGGAAGGCTACGTTACTCAGCTGTTGTTTTTCAAGATCAGGGTGACTACATTCCTGGCCGCACCCTTTAATCCAATCATTTGAACAAATTTGCATGACCGAGGACTCTTTCTGGTATTGAAAATGTTTTCTTTCTTTCCCCTCTCCTTATTTTGAAAGACCCCTTTCCATTTCATAAGCCTCAAACCCTCAGAGTTTAGTCTCGTTTTTGGCTTATAGAACCTATGACATAACTATATTTCATATTTCACAATCGGCTGTCACTACTGGCCTCGGAAACCAGCACATGGCTACAGTTATTTCATTTGTTTACCATCCGGAAGGCTGAAACTTCTCATGGATAGAATCTGCATGTGGCCCTTTGTCAACAAGGAGGGTCGTTAAGGACAAATTCCTATTTCTCACCAAGAACCAAAGAATTCCTTTGGCCCGAAAGGTCAAAGCCTCGGATCTTCATTAACATATTGACATAATTTAATCAAGGAAACTCCAGCTGCATGTAGGGGCGGTCTAAGGTAATTTTATATGCTAAGCGAACATTATTTTGGTGCCCCCCAACATTATTTTGGCGCCCCCCCATGTAAAACAAATATACAATTATAATATCACAATACCATTAGTAGTATTATATTGTATCAATGTATATACAATATATTATAGTACATACTCATACTATATTATATCATAATTATATTATACTACATTACAATATAATTATATTATAATATATTGACATTATAATATAATATAACATTCTATTATATTATTATTATAAAATAATAAATAAAATTATTTATTTAAATAAAATTATCTTCTACTAAATATTTTCATTACTTCTATAAAACTCAAATAACCCAAAATAAAGTAAAGTAAAATGTTATATATTACTATTTGCCTACGCAGTTGCGCCTGTCTCTCCTTGATGCTCCCAGCTGGCGCGCACGGGTGCGGGGGGAGGTGGGCAGGTGTAGAAGGGTTCACATGTGATTGGGCCTGGCGAGGGAGTTTGCCTCAGCGCGCGGCAGCTACTTCCGGTGGCGGCTGTCAGGAGGCAATACGTCGCCAATACCCCTTTGGCTCCCCTCTCCTCTCCCTTTGTCTCCGCCCCCTGCCTGCCCAATTGGGTCATCGTATTCAGTGGCAGGGCGGAGACAAAGGGAGAGGGGAAGCACTCCCTGCCTGCCCGATAGGGAGTGCTTTGCTTACAGGCTTCTGCGCACAGGAGCTACTGGGCATGCGCTGAGGTTTTCGCGCATGCGCAGTTGCTCCTATGCTCAACTTCAGCTCCGGAGCAACTGCGCCTGCGTGAAAACATCCGCGCATGCCCAGAAGCGGCGTCGGAGCGCACAAGGCCAGAGCGCAAAAGCAGGCAGCCACGGCGCTGCCTGAGGAATATCCCAGATGGCGCCCCTTCCCAGATGGCGCCCCATGCGGCCGCTTCCTTGGCCTACCTGTAGGACCGCCCCTGGCTGCATGTTTTGAACAACATTCCTGCCCCTTGCTTCCCATTCGCCAAGGTTGCGCTATTGGCTCCCACCTCAGCTGGCTTCCAAGGTTCCAACCAATCATCATGAAGCCTACAGCGTGCAGGGGCGGGAAAGTTTGAATTTGACAGTTTTGTAAAATGTATAAAAATGGGATATGTTTTCAATGTAACTTTATGACTGCTTTGCGACAAGGAATCTGCAGTGGTCATCCTTCTCAGCTGACAAGAATAAAAACCTCAGTGGCATCTTCTTCTGGATTTCTTTGGTGAGATCATTTGGGAAAGGGATTTTTAGTTTGCTTTTAAAAACTTCACCAGAGGTTCTGCTGAAATCCTCGTTTTAGGGGCACTTCTGGGCCTCTGCCCCCTAAGGGCCAGGCTATCCTAAATTGTTCGGCAACAATGAGACACAACATGATTAATTGGAGCCAGATTACAGGCGCTTGGGTGGATATTGAATATGTCACTCTCCTTCCTTCATTGCAGCAGGTTGGCCAATTTTCAGTTCGATTTTGAATTTTGTTCAGAGCACGGGAATGTTTTCTTTTGAGTTGTAAATTCCCAGAATCGCAATGGCCACGTTCCTTTGTTGAAGAGTTTGGGGGAGATAGTCCAAAATGCCCTCCAATCTGTTCCAGTTCTTGTCCGAACGCAGCTGCCGCTACGTCCCACCTCATAACTTAAGATCATCCGGGGAGGCCCTGCTCTCGTTTCGGCCAGCAACTCAACTGCGGCTGGCGGGGACGAGAGACAGGGCCTTCTCGGCTGTGGCCCCCTGCCTGTGGAATGCACTTCCAATACGATCAACCCCATCCCTCCTAGCTTTCAGGAAGAACGTAAAATCGTGGTTGTGGGACCAGCCCTTCGCACAGTAACTGCAGCACTTTATTTGGAATGGACTGTTTTAACGACGGACATGAAACATGGCTTCCGCCATTGATTGATTATTTGAATGTGCATTGTATAGATAGAATTTTAAATGAACTGGATAGCTAATGCTTTAATGTTGACGTTTTAATATTGTTGTGTTAGTGTGTTTTAGTGTTTAGAGCTATCGTATTGTCGATTCTCCTCTATGGGTCTGAAACATGGGTCACCTATCGCCAACACCTACGACTCCTCAAACGCTTTCATCAGCGCTGTCTTCGCACAATCCTAAATAAACACCGGACTGACTATGTGACGAATGTTGCTGTCCTTGAGCAAGCAGGGATCACTGGCGTTGAGGCCATGCTATTGAGAACACAGCTGCGCTGGGCAGGGCATGAGGTCTCTAGGATGGAGGACCACCGCCTCCCAAAGATACTACTCTATGGTGAACTCACCACGGGTCAGCGCAAGAGAGGCGCCCCCAAAAAGAGATATAAGGACTCCCGGAAACAACATCCCAGGCATGGCCAGATTGATCACCAAAAATGGTCCACCCTGGCCTCACATCGGGAGGCATGGAGACACTATCCACAATGCTGCAGCCTCTTTTGAGAAGACACGCCAAATGGGTCTCGAAGAGAAACGACAACGCAGAAAGAACCACAACTTGGAAACAACATCACGCAAGGAGACTTTCTGCTGTGCTTTCTGCAACCGAACTTGCCTATCTCAGATTGGCCTTTTTAGTCATCAACGCGCTTGTAAAAAGCGTGGGATGAGTCCTTCCTAAGAATCTTCGTTCACGAAGTAATGCCGAGTGACACACATAACAGAAGAAACAAACAACACCTCCCCCCCGGAAAAAACAACAAACCCTGACCCAATTTTAAATGGTATGCGAACATTATTTTGGCAGCCTCCCCCCCACCAATCACTGAAAAATAAAAGGTAGAATGTTATTCACATGTTCGGGGGCGCATCTGGGTACCAGGCGCTCCTCCTCGGTCTCCGGCCTTGTGGAGGATGCTCATGCACGCCGCCAGCTGGTTCCGCGTGTGCAGATTTGGTGCGGCACGGGCGAGCCACCTTCCACGGGGCCGGAGACTGAGGAGGGGCGTTTGGCGGGTGGATGCGCCCCTGAATATGTGGCGCCCCACGAGTGTGCGTAGTTTGCGTAATGTAAGATCCGGCCCTGGTTGCCACTTTTTGATATAAGAAATAAGGGACATTTACCTAAAAATGCGGGATTTTTCGCAAAAACGAAGGGACACTTCCTAAAAACTTGAACATCAAACGTTAGGCATAAATAGTTTTATTAACAGAATAAGATAATGATTTAAATTCATAAAAGAAACTGATTTACACCCTCTTAACAGTACATAGCATGTTTCTGCAAGCCTTGTCATACATAATGCATTGTACTGTGTGTACTACGTACAGTACTACTACTACTACTAATTATAATAGCTTTATAATAGCAGTACAATGCATTAAGTATGACAAAACATGCAGAAAAAACATGCAGAGGCCCAGTTTCGATTTTGGAGAAGTTCACAGGGACTGCATTACAGTAGAAGACTGGTTCCGTGCATGCGCCCCCGGCGGACATGCGCACCCTCCAAGAGGCCAGAAACTGAGGATGATTTGGTGGCTGAGGGTGGAGGCTCTGCCTCTAGCCGCCAAACCCTCCTCAGTTTCCGGCCTCGTGGAGAGTGCGCATGCGCACAACTAGCTGGCTCCGCGCATGAGCACCCGCGTATGTGCCATTGGTGCGCGCGACTCCAGCTGGACAGAGAAGACAATTGTGCCCTACACAAGGCCGAAAAGGAGGACTTTTTTGCAACCGAAGGCAGGAGGCTCCGTCACAGCTGCAAAAGGTTCCTCCTTTTCGGCCTTGTGTAGGGCGCGATTCTCGTCTCCGGTCAGCAAAGGTGCATGCGCGGAACCTGGCGGCCGGATGCGCCCCTGACCACGTGGCGCCCTAAGCGGCCGCTTACTTTGCTTACCATTAAATCCACCCCTGCTCACTGACCTGCTCCCTGCTAAGTTCCAACACTTCGAATGGAATCTTCTCTCGGATCTGGCTCTCTCGCTCTCGTTCTCTCGGTGTCGTCCTGCTCTCAGCTCAACCTTGTAGTGTCTCTGCTGCTCTCACCTCTCTCCCGTGTGCACGCTCCATGGTGACCTGCCCTCATTGGCTGACCCGAGTAGTGCCCACCATAGGGCAGGGGGCAGCCGAGGAAGAAGGTGGGTGCTGGCTTGGCGGTGAAGCAAGGCACAGCCTGTAGCCGGGCAGGCGCGCCGCTGCTGGGGCTGCTTTGCTGCTTGCCATACCTGTGAGTGAGTGCAAGGCGAGCGTGTGCACGCAAGTGCCTCGGAGAAGCTGCTGGCGGTGCGTTGGCGCTCACTGCTGGCCCGACCTCGCCTCCTGCTGCCACCTGGCCTGGCCTGCCAATACGGGACAGGAGCTGAAAATACGTGACACGAAATTCAGAGCAAAACTATAGGACGTCCCGTATAATACAGGGTAGGTGGCAACCCTACATAGATGTGAGTGAAACGTCAGGAGAGAATGCTTCTGGAACATGCCATACTGCCTGGAAAACTCACAGCAAACCAACATAATCCTTATGAGCATCATAGTCTGGAAAGGAAACCACACAAAGGACGCTATTGCCCTCTGGTGGTCCTTGTAATTAAAAAATATTTCATTTACTCAAATACAGTAGACTTTCAAGTAACCAGCACTCAGTGCCAGATATATGCAATTTCTGGTTGCTTGGGAGTCCCTATTAAAATAGACATATACCCCATAGTATAATAATAATAATACTGTTTATTTCTATTCCGCTCTTCTCACCCCGAAGGGGACTCAGTGCGGATTACAATACATACACGACAGACAATCCCTGTCGGAGACGTACAGTTTTACACATAGACAGTACAGGTTACACATAGACAATACAGTGCAGTTTATAGAAGGGTTCTTTCTTGGCTGCGTCACAGGGTAACGGGACATGCGGGTGTGCGTCATACAGGGTCATCCAGATGTCACTGCTCCAATTACGTCATTGTTGTTGTTATGCGTCTTTGCATCACATGGGGGTGCTGTTGTTCCATCCTCATGACGGGAGCCTTCTGTATTTCCCTCTTCCGCATTCACCTCGCAGGCCAGAAAGTAGGTCTGTAAAAAGCCCTTCCCCATTATTTATATAATGGTCCCCATTGCTGTTTGAACTGCTTGGGTGGGCAGTGGACTAGGCTCATATATTGTTATTAGCTGGTCATCCAAGCCAGCTCGGGGGGAATTGAACCAGCAACCCTCAGGTTGCAAGCACAGCTGTGTTACCACTGTGCTATCTCCCCGGCCCATATCATGAACTCTGCATTGATTTGATATTAATATTTAAATACAATAATTACAAGCAAAATAAAATAGAAAAACACAGTTTTACTGTATGATTTAGTTTTTTAAAATTTAAAGTATTATTCCTTCAATTTTTTTGCTGGTTGCTTGAAAGTTCTGGTTGTTGAGTTCTGGTTAAGTGAGAGTTCTGGTTATCAGGGAGATGGTGGCAGGGTAGAAATAAAATGTATAATTATTATTTGAAATTCAACAAGATTAGTACACAGCAAGCAAGATCACTATGCTGGCTGTTCTATAGGATCACATGTCGGACACTTCCCAAGTGTCTAGGACTGTGTGATGTATCGGCGAATAATGCATGCAGATCCCAGTAGGGTGGCCTTTTGCAGCTGACCGGTGGTAATTTCGTCAGCTCCGATTGTGCTTAAGTGCAGGCCAAGGTCTTGAGGCACTGCACCCAGTGTGCCGATCACTACTGGGACCACCTTTACTGGCTTGTGCCAGAGTCTTTGCAGTTTGATCTTTAAATCCTCACATTGTGTCAGCTTTTCCAGATTATTATTATTATTATTATTATTATTATTATTATTGGAGCCCCTGATGGCTGAGTGGGTTAAACTGCTGAGTTGCTGAACTTGCTGACTAAAAGGTCGCAGGTTCGAATCCAGGGAGCAGTGTGAGCTCCAACTGTTAGTTCCAGCTTCTGCCAACTTAGCAGTTCAAAAACATGTAATTTTTAGTAGATCAATAGGTACAGCTCCAACGGGAAGGTAAGAGTGCTCCATGCAGTCATGCCGGCCACATGAACTTGGAGGTGTCTATGGATAATGCCGGCTCTTCAGATTAGAAATGGAGATGAACACCAACCGCCGAAGTTGGACACGACTGGACTTAATGTCAGGGGAAAACCTATTATTATTATTGATATTATTATTATTGTTATTATTGATCCCCACTTATCTGCCCCGCCAGGAAGAGTCCTGACAATCTTCCCTTTTCTTTCTTTCTGAATCCAAACTTCCACCCCTTTTTTTCCTTAATTGTTTCCAGGATTTGTGTGTCCGATTATTAAATTAGATTACATTTATCATGGGGTGCAAGTGGTCAAACTTGGCTTTTCCTCAGACCCACGGAGAAAACTCTGGATGGCTTTTCTGGGAAGAGGAAGCACAAGAGGAAGTCCCCCCGGCAAGGGTGCCGAACCGATTTGGGTTCGCCCGAAGGGACTCATGGAACCAACTAGGTTCCTGAATGCCCTGAGGGACTTGGAGCCTGCCAGCGACTCGCCTGGTGAGCTGGTTACCATCTGGAACCGCAAGTTGTCCGCCGCTCTCGACGAGATCGCCCCTAAACGCCCTCTCAGACCCCGCAAATGTTGTTCTCGGAGGATCTTAGATCCATGAAGCGGGAGAAGAGACGGCTAGAGCGCATGTGGAGGAAGCTCCGTGACGGACCTTCGGAATCAGCTTATAAGCTCTTTATGGAGGCTTATGAGCATGCTGTCAAGGAGGCGAAAAAAGTTCACTATGCCTCCTCGATAGCGTCTGCAGATTCACGCCCGGCTCAATTGTTCAGGATAATTCGGCAACTGACGATGGTCCCTACCATCCTAAACAACGATAATCGGGCCCTTTCTGCCGAGGCTTTCCAGAATCATTTTGCAGACAAGATTGCGACGCTCCGCCAGGACCTTCCCGCCACGGTTGATACAGTACAGGAGCTTGAGACTCCGTGGCCCTCCGCCGGATCCACCTTCGACCGGTTTCGGCCACTGGACGCAGAGGATGTTGACAAGATTGTCGCAGCTCTTCGACCGACCACCTGCTCCCTCGACCCGTGCCCCTCCGCGCTGATTCGAGCTTGCGCGGAGGGGCTACGAGGCCCTCTGTTGAATATAGTCAACTGCTCCCTTGAGCAAGGAGCTTTTCCAGAGGAGTTGAAAGAGGCGGTGGTCACTCCATTGATGAAGAAGCCTGGGTTAGACCCCGCGGCTCCCTCCAATTACCGCCCAGTGTCCAATCTTCCGTACCTGGGCAAGGTAATTGAGAGGGCAGCAATGGACCAGCTGCAGGCATTCCTGGATGATGCAACCTGGCTAGACCCCTTCCAGTCCGGCTTCCGTTCGGGCCATGGGACGGAGACTGTCCTGGTCTCCATCACAGACCTACTCCGCTGCCACTTGGACCGAGGGATCGGCGCTGCTCGTGTTATTGGACCTCACGGCAGCGTTTGATACTGTCGATTACCAACTTTTGACACACCGCCTGGCGGTAGCGGGGGTAGGGGGGACAGCCCTCAACTGGCTGTCCTCCTTCCTCCAAAACCGCCTGCAGCGAGTGAAGTGGGGAGGGGTGGTCTCCGAGGGCTCCCCTCTACTTTGTGGAGTCCCTCAGGGGGCCATTCTCTCCCCGCTGTTATTTAACATCTATATGCGACCACTCGCCCAATTGGTGCGGAGTTTTGGGCTGGAGTGTCATCAGTATGCTGATGATACCCAGCTCATTCTGAGGATGGACCCCGGGGTGGTCTCTGTACCCGATAATTTCCATCTCTGCCTTGAAGCCGTGACTGGATGGCTGCGAGCCAGTAAGTTGAAGGTGAACCCGGCGAAGACGGAGATCTTGTGGCTAGGCCGCCCGGAGGGGGTAGAGACCCAGCTGCCGACGTTCGACGGTGCGGCCCTCTGCCCGCAACCATCTGTCAAAAGTTTGGGGTCCAGCTGGGCGCCCAGCTGTCTATGGAGGAGCAGATTGCCTGCGCCTGCAAGACAGCCTTCTTCCATCTGCGTCTGGCAAAACGTCTGGCTCCTTACCTCTCCCGCTGCGACCTGGCCACGGTGATCCAAGCCACGGTCATCTCGAGGCTCGATTACTGTAATGCGCTGTACATTGGCCTACCCTTGTCGGCGATCCGGAAACTTAAGCTGGTGCAGAACGCTGCAGCCCGCCTGCTCTCAGGAGCCTTAAGATCTGATCACGTGACTCCACTCTTGCGCGAGCTGCACTGGCTCCAATTGAATTCCGGGTCATCTTCAAGGTGTTAGTTTTAACTTTCAAGGCCTTATATGGTTTGGGGCCAGTGTACCTGAGGGAGCGGCTTACCCCTTATGTGCCCAGGAGATCACTGCGCTCAGAGGGGCTCAACTTATTGGATGTGCCCAGTGTTAGGGTCTGTAGACTGGACACCACCCGTCGGAGGGCGTTCACTGTAGTGGCACCAATTCTGTGGAACAGCCTTCCTGAAGAGACACGGGCCACTCGAGCCCTTCTGCCGTTCCGCAGGGCAGTAAAAACGTGGTTGTTCAGAAAGGCATAGCTGACTGCTGTCTACCGCACCCGTTATCCTGCTGCTAGCCTGCCACTGAACTGCAGCTTGGTCTGCAATTTGTTTAGTCGGGGGATTGGAATTGTTTTAATGTATTTTAATGTATTTTAATGTATTTTAATGTTTTTATGTGTTTATGTTTATTTCGCTATTCTTGTGAACCACTCTGGGCTCCAGAGAGAGCGGTATACCAAATCGAACCTAATAAATAATAAATAATAAATAATAATAATGTGCATGGGAAACCAAGGCCAAAAATAGAGCAAAGTCCAACCTGAGCAAGTTGTCCCCAAGGGTTTTGCTTTGACGTCTCTACTTTTCAAAGGAAATAAATATATACAGTATTTTTTTTGCAAGGAAGCGTTCTCAATGAGGTTGGAAAACGGCTGCATTGAGAAGGATAGCTATTGACTCAGGCCTGGATTAACACCTTTTTGCACCCTTTGGAATTACGCCCCCTTTAAGCCAACCTCTACCCACGCCCCCTCCCCCCCGGGAAAGGGTTAGGGTTAGGCCTCTACCCACGCCCCCCTCCTTACAGGCCGGTCAGCAGAGCAGGAAAGCCAAGGCCACCAGGAGACTCCGGCAGGCGCTTCCCATGGCCAGGCAGGGGGAGCAGTGTCCCGGGCAGCCGAGAACCAGGGGCTGGGCCGGGACAGGAGAGCCGAGGCAAAGCGAGCGGGTGGGCAGCCCGGTGTCCTCCTTCCCTGTGTCCGTCCGTCCGCACCTGGCCCTCCCTCCCAAGAAGCAGAGCCCCCCACCTGGCTGGCTTCCTTCTCCTTCCCAGCCAAGGGGGCAGCCAAGGGCCCCGGGGACAGCCTCCCCAGGAAAGAGGGAGGGAGGGGGCCAGCCAGGCCAGGGTGCCCACCTGCACGCCATTCGCTCCCTCCCTCCGCAAAGGAGGCCATGTCCGGAAGGGAGGGAGGGAGGGAGAAGAGGGCCAGGTCCTCGGGATTGGACCCAGGGACAGAGCCAGGCACCCACCCCACAACCAACACACCCAACTCCCCCTTGGCATTCGCAAGCTCCGAGAGTTGGGAGAAACCTCAGGGGCCGGCCATGGCGTTTTTATTTGTCACAACATATTTTTTGGTCCGTGATCTGCGCCCCCCTCAGCTTGCGCCCCTAGGCCATGGCCTAGGTTGGCCTTATGCGCAATCCGGGCCTGTATTGACTTAGAGAAGTAGCTGTGTTACTGCAGTTCAGCATAACAAAGCAAACAAGGAGAGGGAAAGATAGAAATCAACTCTTAAGACTTTTTTCCGTTTACTCACTTTATTTTTAACCTACCTTTTCCTCCCAATATAATATTTTATCAAGGCAGATAAAAACAATACATTTTAGCATGAGCTTTTGTGAATATCAAATATATATATTTAAAAATCTTAAATATTTATTTATTGTGTCAGATGCAAATTGTGAATACAGTTATAATGTATACAAACCTGCAAAGTAAAAACTTGGCATTATGCTAAGAAGCTGGTCACTTGGCGTGCCTCTGTTGTCGCTCTAAGAAGGTCCTTCTGTTCAGCTATTTCAAAGCTCCCTGCTTGAGTGGTGATGGCATGATCGTCAGCATAGATGAAACTCTCTGTCCATTTCGGCAGTGGCTGATTGTGTGAATGTTAAACACTGATGGAGCAAGCATGCTCCCCTGAGGCAGGCCGTTCTTCTGTTTTCGCCATTTGCTTCTTTGGCCCTGGAACTCAACAAAAAAGCTCCTGTTTCGTAGCAGATTTGTTCAATTGCAACGTTCACACTTGCTTCAAACAGACAAGAGTTATTTCTCCCACCCTGGACACTCTAGATATATAAACCCCACTTGCCTTGTTCCCAACAAACCTCACAACTTCTGAATATACCTGCCATAGTTGTGGGTTACATCCCGAATAGATTACTGCAACGCACCCTACGTGGGGCTGCCTTTGAAGACGGTTCGGAAACTCCAATTAGTCCAATGGGCGGCAGCCAAGTTACTAACTGGAGCAACATACAGGGAGCATACCACACACACACACACACACACACACACACACACCCCTGTTATGTCAGCTCCACTGGCTGCCGGTCCACTTCAGAGCTCAATTCAAAGTGCTGGTTTTGACCTATAAAGCTCTATATGGTTCTGGACCAGCTTACTTGTCCGAACCTATCTCCCTCTACGTTCGCCTCGTAATTTAAGATAATCTGGGGAGGCCCTGCTCTCGCTTCCGTCAATATGCCAGTATACCTTGTACCTTGGGTCTCAAGGAAATGCCTCTGTATTTTATCGTGTACCTTGTGATGTGATGTCTTTTATGTTTTTATTGTATGGCCGCATGGTTGGTACATGCCGCCTATTTTATATGTTGTGATCCGCCCCGAGCCTGCAGGGAGGAGCGGAATATAAGACTGAATAAATAAATACATAAATAAATAAATAAATAAATAACATCGCAAATGCGTCTGGCGGGGACAAGGGACAGGGCCTTCTTGGCCGTGGCCCCTGCCTATGGAATGCACTCCCAATTGAGATAAGGTCGACCCCATCCTTCTTGGCTTTCAAAAAACCCTAAAATCATGGTTCTGGAACCGGGCTTTTGGAAAATAGACTGAAGGAGCACTGGACTGGACTGATGTTATGGTTGATGATATTGTGATACTGTTTTATGGTTTTATGTATTACTGTTTTAATGACTGCTGTTGTATTTAATTGTGATTTTATTATTGTAAGTGTTATGTAGCGACATTGCATCGCCACTATATGTAAGTCGTCCTGCGTCCCCCTTCGAGGGTAGAGAAGAGACAGGATAGAAATGCCAGAAATATATACAGATGTGCCCTACCCAGCGCAGTTGTGTTTTCAATAGCATGGCCTCAATGCTGGTGATCCCTGCTTGCTCAAGGACAGCAACATTAGTCACATAGTCGGTCCAGTGTATATTTAGGATTTTGCAAAGACAGCGCTGATGAAAGTGTTCGAGGAGTCGTAGATGTTGTCGATAGGTGACCCATGTTTCAGACCCATAGAGGAGAATAGACAGTACGATAGCTCTGTACACACTGATTTTGGTACTTTGCCTCAGGTGCTTGTTGCTTCAGACGCTTTTGCGAAGCCTTCCAAATGCACGATATGCCTTTGCTAATCTGTGATCTATCTCTTTATCAATCTTGGCGTCTGAAGAGATGATGCTTCCCAGGGAGGTGAACTGCTGAACGGACTTAAGCACAGATGTGCCTATGCTGACATGGGGATGGTGGTGTTCTTCCTGTGGTGCGGGCTGGTAGAGGACTTCCCTTTTCTTCAGGCTGACTTCCAGCCCAAACAGCTCTGCAGCTGTTGCAAAGCAGGATGTGAGGCGGTGCAGGGCTGCTTCTGAATGGGCGACAAGGGCAGCATCGTCAGCAAAAAGCAGCTCACGGACTAGATAGTTTAGAGTCTTAGTGCGAGCCCTCAGCACTAAGCAACAGCATAAAATGGCAAATAGCCAATCCTGGGAAGATAGTGGAGATATATTAGCCAATGATAAAAGAGCCATCATTAATTCACAAAGGAACATTACAACAAAGCACGAACCATATGAAATGGATTCCTATTGAACTCTCGTTTGTTGTTTGTATCAGCAGAACGTGTTAGTTCTTCAAGGATGACTCAGAAGGCTTAATCTGCTTTTCTTTGAAAATCCCAACTACTGATACGTTATCTGGTTTGGTAAAAAAGAAGTCACTGGGCAACTTTTCCCAAGAATGGGAACCGTTTGCATTCTTTGCAAAGCAAAAAAAAAAAAGAAAACGTGAAACGTTTACGGGTTTAGAAGATCAAGTAAAACACTCAAATAATAAGTTTAGTGCCTAGATTCAGAGACTGATGACGCTCCCATCTGCTTTGTGTGGAAAAGAGCTGTTCAGCAGTGGAACTCTCTGCCTCAGGGTGAGTTGGAAGCTCCTTCTTTGGAGGCTTTTCAACAGAGACTGGGTGGTCATCTGTCGGGGATGCTTTAAATATTATTTTCTTGTGTGTTTTTTTGAACTAGCAAAAATCTCTGTTTTCCTCCCAGATTGGAGATAAAAGGCTATTCAGTCTAACAACTGAAACCATCACCTTGCATAATTATGTCTGGTTGTATACCACAAGAGAAAATTCTACTCTTAAAAGGGTTTTTGGTTCTTCTCTGAAAGGCTATGCTGAAAGGCTTGATTAGCATTGAATGGACTTGCAGCTTCAAAGCCTAGTTGCTTCCTGCCTGGGGGAATCCTTTGTTGGAAACCAGGCAAGTGAGGGTTTATATACCTGTGGAATATCCAGGGTGAGAGAAAGAACTCTTGTCTGTTGGAGATAGGTGTGAATGTTGTAAACTGGCCCCCTTGATTAGCATTGAATGGACTTGCAGCTTCAAAGCCTGGCCGCCTACTGCCTGGGGAATCCTTTGTTGGAAACTAGGCAAGTGGGGTTTATATACCTGTGGAATATCCAGGGTGGGAGAAAGAACTCTTGTGTGTTGGAGCTAGGTGTGAATGTTGTAAACTGGCCTCCTTGATTATCATTGAATGGACTTGCAGCTTCAAAGCCTAGTTGCTTCCTGCCTGGGGGAATCCTTTGTTGGAAACCAGGCAAGTGAGGGTTTATATACCTGTGGAATATCCAGGGTGAGAGAAAGAACTCTTGTCTGTTGGAGATAGGGGTGAATGTTGTAAACTGGCCCCCTTGATTAGCATTGAATGGACTTGCAGCTTCAAAGCCTGGCCGCCTACTGCCTGGGGAATCCTTTGTTGGAAACTAGGCAAGTGGGGTTTATATACCTGTGGAATATCCAGGGTGGCAGAAAGAACTCTTGTGTGTTGGAGCTAGGTGTGAATGTTGTAAACTGGCCTCCTTGATTAGCATTGAATGGACTTGCAGCTTCAAAGCCTGGCTGCTTCCTGCCTGGGGGAATCCTTTGTTGGAAAGTAGGCAAGTGTCATAGGGGGTTTATATATCTGTGGAATGATGTCCAGGGTGGGAGAAAGAGTTCTTTGTCAGTTGGAGGCAGGGGTGAATGTTGCAATCGGCCACCTTGATTAGCATTGAGTGGCCTAGCAGTTTTTAAGGCAGTGTTTCCCAACCTTTTTTGAGCCGTGGCATACTTTTAACATTAAAAAAATCCGGGTGCACACCACCAACCAAAATGACACAAAACGACACAAAATGACACTCTAACCCAGTAAAGAACGGCTGGGGGATGGTGGCCTTCTGGAAGCAGCTGCTGGGAGTGCCAAAGCCGGGGGAGGGAGAGGAGCCAGGCCATGCCCCGTCCCCTCCCCCGGCTTCAGCTCTCCCACAGCTTCCCCAGCCTTGAGGGGGCAATGCCAAGCCAGCAGTGGCAGAGCCAGCACAACGCTGCCTTGGCACTGTCCCCTTAAGGCTGGAGAAAATGTGGGAGAGCTGAAGCTGGGGGAGGGGGAGGAGCCAGGCTGTGCCATGCCCCTCCCCCAGGTTGAGCTCTCTCACAGCTTGTCCAGCCTTGAGGGGGCAGTGCGAGTAAGGGGCGGGAGTCATGGCTCCCGTCCCTGGCGCCGCTCTCCGCCATGACTCCCGCCCCTTGCTCGCTGAAGCCGTGCGGAGGAGCATGAGTGGTGGATGGGCTTCAGTGGGTGGGGCTCCTTCTCTGCACGGCTTCAGTGAGCAAGGGGCAAGAGTCATGGCGGATTGGAGGCTGGCTGGCTGGGGAAACGGCCGAAGGAGGTGGCGTCCCGGCCCCCTCTTCTTTATCTTCGCCGCCACCCGGCCCTTCCTCCTCCTCCCCCAAGCAGCAGGAGTTCGGCGGGAGGAGGGGGGAAGGAAGGGGGGCAGAGAGCTTTTCTCGCAGCACAGCAGGAGGTCAGTCACGGCACATTAGTGTGCCGCATCACAGCGGTTGGGAAACACTGTTTTAAGGTGTGGCTTCTTACTGCCTGGGGGAATCCTTTGTTTCCAATTAGGAGATGACATTTACATTGCCTAGTGCAGTGTTTCCCAACCAGTGTGCCAGGGCACACTGGTGTGCTGTGAGCGATCATCAGGTGTGCCGTGGGAAATTGGAACCTCCAGGAAAGGGGGGGGGGAGAGTCTAGTGTGTTAAAGTATAAAAACCCTAAGAAACCTACCTCGATAAAGGCACAAAATTACAAACACCCCCCTACCCACCCGTTGTCTACTTGGTCTCTCCCTCTCCATGCATTGGGAAGGCCCGCCTCCCTTTCCCCAAGTAGAGACCTCCTCTTGCCTCCTGGGGGTTCTGTGTGGGAAGTTTGGCCCAGTTCTATCACACAGCATACTTACACCGGGCATGAGACGCTGTGGGAATTGCAGTGTCTGCCAATTTGCCCTCACCACACGAGAACTATATGTTACTCATAAATCTAGATCGTTCAAAATAAAGGATGCCATCACCTGCAAATCTGAGGGGTGTATCTATTGCATTGTGTGCTCGTGCAATAAGATCTACATAGGCTAGACTTCTCGTATGTTGAAATCAGGATAGGGGAACATCGTAGTAGGATCAGACTAGGATCTGAAGAATCAGCACTCTACTGCCATTTCAAGTCTATACACAAAGGCAAAGAGGAGTTCCATTTCATGGGGCTTGAACGGGTTAAAACCCATCCCCATGGTGATATTAGACAACAGCTTCTACGCAAGGAAAGTGCCTGGATCTCGATGGTCAGTAGTGAGACCCCTGCTGGCCTAAATGAGCATTTAAGCATTTCCAACCTTTTGAGCTAATCCATTTAATTCCCTTAAGTTCTCTCAGCTGCTCTAAGGGTATTTATACCCCACCCTCTCATTCCTCCCCACCGTATGTCGGTCATACCCATCATTGATGCTACTTGGATACTACATACAGGTATGCTACCTACCTTGCCTTTGCTTCCACCCTTTTCCCTGGGACTGTGTATATTCTGAGCAATATTTGCTATAATTTATTCCAGATTTATTGAAAACCCCCTTTGAAGCCACAGATATACCTGTGTTCACTTTCGCCCTGAAGATGGACCCATTGAGGTCCGAAACGGGTGCAGCGCAGCGGTAAATCCCCGTAGGCGTTTGCTTCGTCTCATCCAGACATCCCCCTCCATCCACACCAGGGTTTGGGGCCACAGAAACAAGCCTGCAGCGGTACTTCAGCTCCATGTACTTCTGTTTGTTACACTAGGCTACACAGCCAGTTGTCTACCTGCCTGCATAGTGCTACGGCACTTTGGCGCTTTTTGCGGCTTGCTTTCTTCCCCCCTTCAGCCCCCCCTCCTTCCGAGTGGGATCTATCGGCACCACCGGCTCCATAGCGACCACGGAGGTTCACCTCATTTGGCCAGTGCATCTATAGGATCTACCTGGCCTAGTTTGTGAATTACTGCATATTGCTTTGGGGTTTCCCCCAGTGAATCTCCATTATTGAACTTTATTTTGAATTTGCTCGTTCTGGGCTACGTCATTCAAGAGCAACGCCCTTCATTGGTAGACGCGATACCTGGGCGACTTCCCCACAGAGCGCGCTCCGGTGACGTCTTAATGCTATATATCTACGAATTCTCCAGAGCTTACACGGCTAGTGTGCTAATTTATGATTACTTTGGAGCTTCTCCCCAACATTTAACTTTATTTGGCATTTGTTCGCTAGCTATGCCACGTTTAGTATGTGTGACTATCTCCATTGCCTAACGTCAGACTTAGGCGACTTACATACAGGACGCGCCTTAGTGACGTCACAGCTCCACAGATCTACTAACTTTCCAGAGCAAGCGGAGCCTAGCGAGATACACACAGGGATCGTGTAGCCTCCCTTACTGGTCTTCTTCCATCTGGATTGCTGTATATCGATTTCCATAATTGTTTTGCCATATTTAGTTTGTGTTATACATGATTGTATGAGAATTGCTTACCTTTCTGGCCTATGCTGAGGCCTGATGGTGCAATATGCCTGCTATTATATCTGATATGTGATTGATATATGATTGCCATGTGTTTTGCTATATGACTGATATGTAATTGCCATTTGTGATCATCTATTTTGTACTGTTACCTCCCACCTGGAAGGCACTACATTTGACCTATGACTGTATACATGTAGATTGTTATTCCTTATGATATGTATTACTACTGATGTTAGATATATTGTCCCATGCTTTGTATTGGGATGTCCTTCCTTTTACTTTTTGCTACATATTAGTTTATGGATATTTTGCTACCCTTGTGAGTAGTATCTGGTTATTCAGAGTGACTTTTTCCTCAGTGTGTTTCATCGAAACAGGCCCAGGTTTCACACAGAGTGTATAAATACATTCAAAAACATATTAACTATATGTATGACTGTGTTAGCGTGTCATTTTGGTTGGTGGTGTGCCCCAGGATTTTGGAAATGTAAAAAATGTTCCGCGGCTCACAAAAGGTTGAAAAACACTGGCCTAGGGTGCCATAATCGCGTAATCCGGGCCTGGATTAATAGTTAACACACAATCAAAGAGCATCCTGAACTCTTGCAAGAAAGGGTGGTTCCAATTTCCCACGGCACACTAGCATGCCACAGCACACTGGTTGGGAAACACTGGCCTAGTGCCCATGGCCCTGGGAGGCAGGATGCGATGGGTTTGGGAATGCCAAGGGGCAGGTGATGACGCCCTCACCCTTTTTGGGATGGTGAGGCCAATGTGAGAAGGGTCAAGAGTCCCCAAAGTCGGGGGGGGCGCCTTGGGGGAGGGATGCCTGGGGGGGGGGTCTCCAGCCTGTCCCTGGCTTCTCCCCCTGCCTCTGTCGGTGGAGGGAAGGGAATGGGTGTCGTGGAGGAGGCTCCCTCCCGGAGAGGAAGTGACCCAAGGCTGCAGGAATGCCAGGCTGGCTGGGCGGGGGCGGGGCGGGAGCCTTCCTCCTCCTCCTCCTCCTCCCCTAGTTCTCCTCCTTCCTCGGGGGAAGCCAGCCATGCCGCACTTCACGGTGGTCCCGGTGGAGGACCGGCTCCGGGGGGACTATGACAACCTGGAGGGGCTGAGCTGGGTGGACTACGGAGGCAGGGAGGGCGGCGGCGACCCCACCAGCGACCCCCTCGGCGGCTGCGACACCCTCGGCTCCGACGGTGAGTGAGTCCCAGGCGGAGCCTCTCCCACCAGGCTCCCCCCTCCTCTCTTCCTCTCCAGATGTGTTGACACTTCTTCAACTCCCCTTGGCTGGGAAAGGAAGTCCCTTCTGGACAGAGAAAGCCTCCAAGGGACCCCCCAGAGTCCTTCTCTGCCTTTATCCCCCCCTCTCTCTCTTCTCTTCCCTCTTTCTCTCACATCTTCCTTTCTCTTCCCTCTTTCTCTTCACTTTTCCTCTCTCCACTCTCCTCCTTTCACTTCTTTTCCTCTCTCCTTCTCTCTTTCTCCCTCTTTCTCTCTCTCTCTCCTTTCTTCTCCCCTTCCCTCTTTCTTTCTCCCACTTCTTCTCTCTCCTTTTCTCTCCTTCTCTTTTCTTCACTCACTTCTTCTTCCTCTCTCCTTCCCTCTTTTTCTCTCTCCTTTCTTCTCTCCTTCCCTCTTTTTCTCTCTCCTTTCTTCTCTCCTCTCTTTCCCTCCTTCTTTCTCTCACTGCTTTCTCTTTCCTTCTCTCTCCTTTCTTCTCTCTCTCCTTCCCTCTTTCTCTTTCTTCTTTCTCTCGCCTTCTTTCCTTCCATCTTTCTTTCTCTCTCATTATCTCTCCTTTTCTTTATCTCCTTCTCTTTCCTCCCCTCTTTCTCTCACTTCTTTCTCCTTTTCTCTCCTTCCCTCTTTCTTTCTCTCACTTCTTTCTCTCTCCTTCTTTCCTTCCCTCTTTCTTTCTCTCTCCTTCTCTCTCTCCTTTCTTCTCTCTCCCCTCCCCTCTCCTTCCCTCTTTCTCTCACTTCTTTCTCTCACCTTCTTTCTTTCCCTCTTTCTTCCTCTCTCTCTCATTCTCTCTCCTTCTTTTTACTTCTCTATCTCCTTCTCTTTCCTCCCCTCGTTCTTTCTCTCACTTCTTTCTCTCTCCTTCTTTCCTTCCCTCTTTCTTTCTCTCTCCTTCTCTCTCTCCTTTCTTCCTTCCCTTTCTTTCCTTCTCCTTTCTTTCCCTCACTTATTCTTCTTCCTCTTTCTTTTTTCTCTTTCTTTCTTCTCTCATTCACTCCCTTCTTTTTACCTCACTGTCTCCTTTCACTTTCCTTCCCTTCCTTCCTTCCTTCCTTCTTTCTCTCGCCTTCTTCCGTCTATCTTTCTTTCTCTCTCCATCCATCCATCCATTCTTCAATCCCCTCCTGATATCTCAGCTCCCTCTTTCTCTCACTTCTTTCTCTCACCTTCTTTCTTTCCCTCTTTCTTTCTCTCTCTCTCATTCTCTCTCCTTCTTTTTACTTCTCTATCTCCTTCTCTTTTATTTATGTTCTTTTCTCTCATGTGTTCTCCGCCTTCTTTCCTTCCCTCTTTCTTTCTCTCAGGACGGCTTACACTGGTAACGGTACAAGGCCGCTACATCACAATTACAATAATATAATCACAATCACATACATAAACATGAAAACAATTTACATAACCATTACAAACCAGTACATGTAGTATTAGTTAAAACCATAAAGCAATCACAATGTCATCGGCCACAACACCATTTCAGTCAATATCCACTAAGGTGTAAATTACGTCTGCTGCCCAAAGGCCTGGTCCCAAAACCATGATTTTTTTGAAAGCCAGGATGAATGGGATCGATCTTATCTCATTTGGGAGTGCGTTCCATAGGCGGGGGGCCACCGCCGAAAAGGCTTTGTCTCTCGTCCTCACCAAACATGTTTGCGGTGCTGGGGGGAGCGAGAGCAGGGCCTCCCCAGATGATCTTATTCTGCGAGATGGGACATAGAGGCAGATGCGTTCGGACAAGTAAGCTGGGTCAGAACCGTATAGAGCTTTATAGGTCAAAACCAGCACTTCACCGGGAATATGGCGCAGCTGGCTAAGTGTCAGCTGCATAAGACCTCTCTGACCAGTAGGTCATGAGTTCGAGGCGGGTGCTCGATCTTTAAGTGTAGCCTGCTGTCGACCTTTGCAGCCCGAAAGACAGTTGCATCTGTCAAGTAGGAGATAAAGGAACCACATTAAGTGGGGAGGCAAATTTTGACTGAATTATGAGGCCATTAAAGAACTCCAGGAACGCTGAGGAATGCGGAAGGAACAACAAGGGACGCTGGGAATGCTGAGAGATGAGGAGTGCGTCAGCTCCCCCTGGTAGCCAGAGTTTGCCTCTGTTTTGTCTATATGTGTGTATGTGGAAACGGCAGGGATTGTCTGCTAAGTATGTATACCTGTAATCCATTCTGAGTCCCCTTTGGGGTGAGAAGAGTGGAATATAAATAAAGTGTATTATTATTATTATCATTATTATTAGAATTGGGCTTGGAGATGGACCGGCAGCCAGTGGAGCTGACACAACAGGGGGGTGGTATGCTCCCTGTATGTTGCCCCAGTTAGCAATCTGGCTGCCACCCATTGGCGAGCCGTCTTCAAAGGCAGCCCCACGTAGAGTGCGTTGCAGTAGTCTATTTGGGATGTAACTAGAGCGCAGACCAGTCTTTCTCAACCAGTGTGCCGTGGCACACTAGTGTGCCGTGACGGACCTCCTGCTGTGCCGTGAGAAAAGCTCTCTGCCCCCCTTCCTCCCCCCTTCCTGCCGAACTCCTGCTGCTTGGGGGAGGAGGAGGAAGGGCCGGGCAGTGGCGCCTCCTTCGGCTGTTTCCCCAGCCAGCCTCCAATCCGCCATGATTCCCACCATGACTCTTGCCCCTCGCTCGCTGAAGCCGTGTGGAGGAGGAGCCCTGCCCACTGAAGCCCATTCACCGCTCATGCTCTGTGGGAGAGCTGAAGCTGGGGGGAGGGGGCGGGGCATGGCGCGGTCTGTAGGTGAGCTGAAGCTGGGGGGAGGGGCGGAGCATGGTGCGGCCTGGCTCCGGCTTCGCACTCCCAGCAGCTGCTCCAGCCTTGAGGGGACAGTGCCAAGCCAGCATTGTGCTGACTCTGGCACCGCTGGCTTGGCACTGCCCCCTCAAGGCTGGAGCAGCTGCTGGGAGAGGTGAAGCCGGGGGTAGGGGGCGGGGCATGGTGCAGCCTGGCTCCGCCCCCTCCTCGGCTTCGGCACTCCCAGCAGCTGCTCCAGCCTTGAGGGGACAGTGCCAAGCCAGCATTGTGCTGACTCTGGCACCGCTGGCTTGGCACTGCCCCCTCAAGGCTGGAGCAGCTGCTGGGAGAGGTGAAGCCGGGGGTAGGGGCGGGGCATGGTGCAGCCTGGCTCCGCCCCCCCGGCTTCGGCACTCCCAGCAGCTGCTCCCAGCAGGCCACCATCCCCCAACCGTTCTTTACTGTGTTAGAGTGTCATTTTGTGTCATTTTGGTTGGTGGTGTGCCCCCGGATTTTTTTAATGTTAAAAGTGTGCTGCGGCTCAAAAAAGGTTGGGAAACACTGGCGTAGACGACCGTAGCCAGATCAGACTTCCCAAGGTACGGGCTTCAACTCCCACAATTCCTAACAGCCACTGAGAGGGGAAAGGAAGGGGCCTGAGGCCGCTAGGAATTGTGGGAGTTGGAATCTAAAACACCAGGAGGGATGAAGTTTGCCCAGGCCTGGACTAGATGGTATTGGCGATCCCTTCGAGCTCTGTTACGATTGTGCGATTCCCCAGCTTCCGCATAAGCCTTTGCTTTCGCAGCCTAATTTAGGGCACTGGGATGGGGCGAGGAATGCGTTTTTAATAGTTTCTATAATTAGACCGTTGCAATTCTCAATTCTTAGCACAAGTTCGCCGTCTTGACCCGTAGTTTTGCACCTCTTTCTCCTTGGATGGATGGGCAGATTCCCACAAGTCTCGTCTTTGACCCAAACTTGGAAAAGTTACTTTTCAAACCCAACGTTTTTCCCACCCGCTCTGCTCGTTCAGTCCAGGCTGGCTTCAATGGGGAAGACTGTTGATGTCCGGAAAAAGCCAAGACTCCGAAAACGCCTTTAGCTGTTTTGTTTCCAACGCAGAGCAAGGGCGGTGTTGCCTAGGGATATGTTTTCGGCAACTCGGAGGAAAAGAAATCACCTAATTGCTGAAACCGGGCAAGTTACTGCGGGAATGTTTATTATGACCAGAGGCGCTCTTTAATCTTCATTGGGAGGAACAGGCCTGTTCGCTTTTGCAAGCCTTTTAACTTGGTTTTGGAGTCTGCATTTATACCCGAGGCTTGCATATTCTGCTCTGAGGATGCGGGCTTGGCCTAGGCATATTTATGCTAAAATGGATCAAGTCTCAAAGGTGCCGTAAATCACTTTCCCACTTTTTTTTAGTTTGTGAAAGGCTAATAATAATAGAGCCAGCACTGTTGTGATGTAGGTCAGTGTTTTTCAACCTTTTTTGAGCCGTGGCACATTTTTTTACATTTACAAAATCCTGGGGCACACCACCAACCAAAATGACACAAAATGACACTCTAACACAGTAATACATAGAGTTAATATGTTTTTAAATGTATTCATACACTGGACTTGTTTCGATGAACACAACATAGATATCCTGGCAGGAATGGCAGAAAGACACAAACTTCCCACACAGAACTCCCATAACCAAGAGAAAATACTATAAGAGTTTGGTGGGCATTGACCTTGGGTTTTGGAGTTGTAGTTCACCTATATCCAGAGAGCACTGTGGACTGAAACAATGTTGGATCAGGACCAAACTTGGCATGAATACTCAATATGCCCAAATGTGACCACAGATGGAGTTTGGGGAAAATAGACCTTGACATTTGGGAGTTACAGTTTCTGGGATTTATAGTTAACACACAATCAAAGAGCATCCTGAACTCTTGCAACAATGGAATTGAACCAAACTTGGCATATTGAACTCTCATTACCAACAGAAAGTACTGAAATGGTTTGCTTGGGAATTGACCTTGAGTTTGGAAGTTGTAGTTCACCTACACCCAGAGAGCACTGTGGACTCAAACAATGTTATGTTATGTTGTTGTTTGTTTTCTATCCAGAATCAC
This sequence comes from Anolis apletophallus, assembly GCA_030556195.1. Taxonomy (NCBI): domain Eukaryota; kingdom Metazoa; phylum Chordata; class Lepidosauria; order Squamata; family Anolidae; genus Anolis; species Anolis apletophallus. Next base: position 39,547,024 of record JARBWK010000014.1, on the reverse strand, counting down.
AATGTTGGAAGGAGGCTCACCACTTTAAGGTCCCTAAAACAGGCATGGGAAAACTCTGGCCCTCTGGGTGCTTTGGACTTCAACTCCCACCATTCCTAACAGCCTGAGGCCCTTTCCTGCTTAAATGGCTGAGGGGGGGGGGGAGGAAAAGGGCCTGAGGCTGCTAGGAATGGTGGGAGTTGGAGTCCAAAACACCTGGAAGGTCCAAGTTTTCCCATGGCAGCTTTCGACAGAGACCTCTTCCTCCCCCTTCCCCTTCGTGCCCTTTTTTCCCCCTCCTGCCCAACACTTAGTTTTTCTTCTACACTGCCGCTTTTGCCGCCATTTTGATCTGAGGGGGCAGCGTGAGTGTGTTCAGGAGGGGGGGGGGGGAGGGAGGAAGATGTGACCTGTGCAGGCGCTACTGCGCAGACTCACCAAAGCGAGCAAAGTGAGCAGAGCGAGGCTGGGAAGAAGGGAGCTCGAGTGGAGAAGAAAAAGTGTTCGGCAGGAGGGGGAAGAAAGGGGATTGGAGGTTCCAATTTCCCATGGCACACCTGATGATCGCTCACGACACACTAGTGTGCCATGGCACACTGGTTGGGAAACACTGCTCTAACTTACTATATTGTACTATACCATTATACTGTAATATTATTAGTACTATTACAAGTAATATAAAATATATAATTTCAATATTGTATTATTTTTAAAAGTGTTATCTTGTATTACATTATCTCTCTCGGCATTACATAATAATATAAATATTATAGGTACATACAATATATTATCAGTAAAGCACAGGAGTTAATCCTGACTGTTATCATTACTCTCATAGTCAATAACGATATACACCATGACTATGACAAATACTGATAATATAACAATATAATAGCATATACTAAAGGAAAATAATATTATGTTAATACATAGTTCATAATAATAATAATAATAATAGTAATAATATAGCCCATGAGGCTCCTTCCACGTCACGTCACAGTGTCTGAGGCCCGGTAGGCTGCTTGCGTACCTGCCCGGAGGCGGGCCCCGTTGTTCCCCGCATCGTGGCAGCAGTTGGCGAAGAGGCAGTAGAGCCACAGGTAGGAGAAGAAGCCCTTGAAGGCAGAGGCTCCGGCGCTGGCCAGGGCCAGGCTCAGGCTCAGGCTCAAGGGCTCCACCACCCAGCCCGGCCAGACCAGCGCCAGGCCCGCCGCCAAGCCCAGCACCGCCAGGCACACCTGCCACCGCAACCTCAGGGAAGGCGCTTCCGGTCCTGCTGCCTCCGCTGCCGCCATCTTAGTGGTGGGCGGGAGTTCAAGGCCACTGCGACGGGATTGGCCCATGGGGAATAAAGGGGTGTGGCTTATTCAAGACTCAAGAGGTTCCAATTTTCCACGGCACACCTGATGATCGCTCACGGCACACTAGTGTGCCACGGCACACTGGTTGGGAAACACTGATGTAGGTATTGGACTAGGGGTGCATCTACACCAGGGCTGCTCAACCGGCGGCCCGGGGGCCGTACACGGCCCCCCAGCCTGTTGGACACGGCCCCCGCTATGCCCCCGGCCGCCATTTTAATTTTTTTAAAATTCTGCCGCGATGCCTTGCAAGGGAGGGGGTCCCCCGGCGGCGCCTCCCTCCCTTGCAAGGCATCGCGGCAGCGGCTGAGTTTGTTACATTTCTTGTTTAAAAATGTACTGGCAAAAGGTTTTGTTTGTTCCGGAAATGAAGTCTAATTTATTGAGTGTAGCTGAGTTAACAGGACAACAGTATAGAGTGTCATTCAAGGGAATATACTGTTACATTTACAACAGAGAAGGAAAACTAGTTGGCAAGGGAGTAAAACGTGATAAAATGTATGAAATGTTTGAGAAAGTCAACGGTTTTTGTGTAGAAGACAATGTGGAAGTTATGTGTGTTGGTAGTACAATTCATCATGACAGATGCTTACATTTGTTCCACAGAGTAATGGGGCATGCTAGCATGGAAGTTTTGAAGAAGACATTAGCGTTATGCCCTGAATATAAAATGGAACAATGCTTTTGTGATTTGCAATGCGCAATTTGTGATAAAGTGAAAACTGTGCCTCTAAATTACAACAAGAGATCAAAGATAAAAGTAACCAATTTGTTTGAGGCAGCACATGTGTGTATAGAAGGTCCTTTTGAGAAAAGTGTTGGTGGTTCACAATACGCAATGCTCTTTGTAGAACGTTTGAGCCGATTTTAGTATGTGTATTTTTTTGATGACTTGTCTGAGGCAAAAGAAAAATTAACAAGCTGGTTGAATTTGATTGAAAATGGATATGGAGTGACATTGGGTAAATTGTTTTTTGATAAAGGAATGGAAATCTGTGGTGCAGAGCTAAAACAAGTGCTAAGAAATAGAAATGTAGAATGTGTTAACATTGAAGAGTTAAAGGGAGAAGAGAGTGTAGCATTGAAGAAAATGCAAGCATTGAGGGAAATGGAGAAATGCATTCTAAAAGACAGCAAGTTCTCACAAGTGTATTAGACGGAAATCCTAAATACTAGCAATTACCTTATGAATAGGTTGTGGGATCAATGCATACAAGACATTCCTTTTAGAAAATGTATGACCGCGTTCCTTGTTACAAATATCTCAAAGTGTTTGGTCAAAAGGCAAAGATGGTTTTGTCAGCAAAAGAAAGAACCAACAAGAAAATAAAACATAAAGAGGTGAAGTTCACAGGATATGCAAAAAATGGTTGTTATAGGTTATTGGATAGCCCAAACACAGTGAAGTTCTCAAAACTAGCATATTTCAGCAAAATAGAAGATTGGAATGAAATTCATTTAAATACTGAAAACCTACATGGGATTCCAGAAGAAAAATGTAGTGGAACACTCAAAGAAGGGGAGAGTCCATCTAGTGTTGAGAGTCAGAAACAACAGATAGTGAGGTCTAAGATTGCATCATCCTCACAGAGTGAAGGAAAGAAAGAGAGTTGCAGTACACCTGAGAGAAGACAGGCAGGTATACAAAGGGTAAAGACACCTACATCCCAAGAAAAAGTTACATCTAGAGCAGTTAAGCAGGAGGTGAAAGAGGAAGTTGGAACAGTCAGCGTAAATCAAAACGCAAAGACGAAAAAATTGCAGAAATATATGTTAGAGCCTTTTTTATCACAACCAGGAAAGTTCCATAGAGTTCCTTGTGAAGATGATTGACACTGATGATTGTGTCACAGTCTATGAGTACAAAAAATGTGTATTGTGTTTAAAAATGTACAGTATGAGATGTGTGGTGCGTCTATATTGTGTACAGAGGAATGACGTGATTGTGTTTGTGATGAAGTAATCCAGAAAAATATGAGACCTCTATATATGTATAACAGCCTCTGTATATGTGACATATGAGAATACTGTATGTAAAAGTTAAAGAATACATTAACAGTGTGGAATGAGAAATTAACATTTCAGAGGGGAATTGTTGGAATTGATAGAGTATATCATAGTAGTGAAATGTTAATTTTTGTATATATATATTTAGTGCTATCTTAGAGTAAAGATGCAATGCACACTGCTGGAGCAGAAAGGGTTAACCAGCAGTGTTATGTAGAGTGGGAAGTGACGAAGGACACCTGGCCTAACTTCCCTCAGCGTTTTGTATAAAGCCTTGTTATCTAGCCTTGCTGACTGCTCTCTGAGAGATTGTGTGCTGAGGAGTGAAGTGGATTTGTTTTGTGAGTAAATCTTTGTTTTTGAACTACCGACTCAGCGTCCTGATTTATCTAAGAAGCTTCGCAACACCAACCCCACGCTGCAAAGAATTTCAAAATACCTAACACTCCCCCTTGCAAGGCATCGCGGCAGCGGCTGAAGCCGGCGCCGGCTTCCGCGGCTGCCGCGATGCCTTGCAAGGAGGGGGTCCCCGCGGCACCTCCCTCCCTTGCAAGGCATCGCGGCAGTGGCTGAAGCCGGCGCCGGCCCCGCGGCTGCCACAATGCCTTGGAAGGGAGGGGTCCCCACGCGCGCCTCTCCCTTCCAAGGCATCCCGGCAGCAGCTGAAGCCGGCGAAACCGCCAGCTTCATCTGCGGCTAGGATGCCTTGGAAGGGAGGGGTGCCCCGTGGCTCCTCCCTCTCTCCCAAAGCATCCCGACAGCCGGGGGCGGGGACATGGCCGGGGGCGTGGCCGGGGGCGTGGCAGGGGCGGGACGGGCGGCCCCCCAGGTCATCAGTGACCTGGAATCCAGCCCTTGGCCGGTTAGAAGTTGGACAGCACTGATCTACACCAAGCTGAGGATCAATTCCGATAGGACAGAGGTCCTCCAGGTCAGTCTTTCATCTGACCAGGATATCGGGTAGCAACCTGTGCTGGACGGGGTTGCACTCCCCCTGAAGTCACAGGTCTTCAGTTTGGGGGTCCTCCTGGATTCAGCACTGATGCTTGATGCACAGGTGTCGGTGGTGGCTGAAAGGATCTTCGCACAATTAAAATTCATGCGCCAGCTGCGGCAATACCTCGCGAAGCCTGACTTGACCATGGTGGTCCATGCTTTAGTTACCTCTAGATTGTATTATTGCAATACACTCTATGCGGGGCTTCCCTTGAAGATGGCCCGGAAACTCCAGTTGGTCCAACGTGCGGCAGCCAGATTAATAATTTAAACATTTGAAACATTTTCTGTTCCTGGTTTGAAAGTGTTGTTTCCCGTTTAATTGTGTGGTACTTACTTTGAAAATAGTTGTTATACTCCAGAAACTTTGTTGTTGTGGCTGCCACAAACTAGATTGAATTGGTGAGGACTCTACTGGATATTCATTGAAAACTATAGCAAAAAGTGTTGCAGGATGTCCCACAATTTTTTTAAATAAGCTTTTTCCATGTTTGCGTGGTAAAACCAATTAGAAAATAGCATTGATCACCTAGGAACAAAAACCATGTGGCATAGTGTTGTATCAGTATTATTTACCCACGTGCTTTCTCTTTTAGTTCCATAAACTAAAAGAGATTTGAAAGAAAAAGAAAGATTAAACTCTCTAATCTCCGGCTGCAGTTTGCTCGCTTGCCTATTTGCTCTCTTTGATTTCCTTTGACCCATAAGGTCAAAGGGCAGAATGTGGCTGACTTAGAGGCTGATCCTATTATGATGGGAGGCTGCAACAAATGTGCAAAAGCGCCACGCGCCACATTGTCCCACACTTCCCATGGACCTTGTGGAATTATAGTTAACCAGCGTTCTCTTTGATTGTAGGATAACTATAATTCCCAGCAGCTACAACTCACAAATGACAAAATGAATCAGGGGCGGTCCTACAGGTAGGCCAAGGAAGCGGCCGCATGGGGCGCCATCTGGGAAAGGGGCGAATTCCCCCGCCCGCCGGGTGGCAGCGCCAGACAGCGTCCTGGCCCTGCCGATGTTCCTCAGGCAGCCTGCTTTTGGGCCCCGGCCTTATGCGCTTCGACGCCGCTTCTGGGCATGCGCGGAGGTTTTCGCGCAGGCGCAGTTGTTTCAGAACTGAAGTTGAGCGCAGGAGCAACTGCGCAGGCAAATAGTAATATATAATATTTTATTTTACTTTATTTTGGGTTATTTGAGTTTTATAGGAATAATGAAAATATTTAGTAGAGGATAATTTTATTTAAATAAATATAATAATAATATAATAGAATGTTATATTATATTATAATGTCAATATATTATAATATAATTATATTGTAATGTAGTATAATATAATTATGATATAATATAGTATGAGTATGTACAATAATATATTGTATATACATTGATACAATATAATACTACTAATGGTATTATGATATTATAATTGTATATTTGTTTTACATGGGGGGGCGCCAAAATAATGTTTGGGGGGGCGCCAAAATAATGTTTGGAGCGGCGCCAAAATAATGTTCGCTTACCATATAAAATTACCTTAGACCGCCCCTGAAATGAATACCCCCAAACCCACAAGCATTCAATTTTTGGCATATCAGATAAAGGTAAAGTCTTCCCCCTGACATTAAGTCTAGTCATGCCCTACTCTGGGGGGTTGGTGCCAAAGAGCTGGCATTGTCCATAGACAACTTCAAGGTCATGTGGCCAGCAGGACTGCATGGAGCACCGTTACCTTCCCACCTGAGTGGTACCTATTGATCTACTCACATTTGCATGTCTTCAAACAGCTAGTTTGGCAGAAATTGGAGCTAACAGAAGGAGCTCATACCGCTCCCCGGATTCGGACATGCAACCTTTCGATCAGCAAGTTCAGCAGCTCAGTGGTTCAACCAAATTTGGTCCAGGTCCATCATTGTTTATATTCGCAGTGCTCTTGGCATATAGGTGAAGCACATCTCCCCTAAATCACTGTCAATTCCTCCAAAATCCCTATTTTATGTTTACTATGGGGGTTATGTGAGCAAAGTTTGGCCCAAATCCATCGTCGGTGGGGTTCAGAATGCTCTTCGATTGTAGGTGGACTATAAATCCCAGCAACTACAGCTCCCAAATGTCAAGGTCTACTTCCCTTAAACTCCACAATTGTTCACATTTGGGCATATTGAGTATTCGTACCAAGTTTGGTCCAGATCCATCATTGTTTGAGTCCACAACACTCTCTGGATATAGGTGAACTACAGCTCCAAAACTCAAGGTCACCAAACCCTTCCAGTATTTTCTGTTGATCATGGGAGTTCTGTATGCCAAGGTTGATTCGAATCCATCGTTAGTGAGGTTCAGATTGTAAGTGAACTATAAATCGCAGCAACTACAACTCCCAAATGACAAAATAAATCCCCCCAACCCCACCAGTATTCAAATGCGGGCATATTCGGTATTTGTGACCAATTTGGTCCAGTGAATGAAAAATGCATCCCGTATAACAGATATTTACATTATGATTCATAATGATTGAACATTGATTCTGTATTGAAGACCTCAATTCAAGTCTTCAACATCTGTTGGACAACTTGGAGGAGATGAATTGCTACCCTTTGGTCTATGGTCCATCACAACATTGTTATGACACATGGACCAGTGTTTTTCAACCTTTTTTGAGCCGCAGCACATTTTTTACATTTACAAAATCCTGGGGCACACCACCAACAAAAATGACACAAAATGACACTCTAACACAGTAATACATATAGTTAATATGTTTTTAAATGTATTTATAAACTCAGTGTGAAACCTGGGCCTGTTTCGATGAACACAACATAGATATCCTGGCAGGAATGGCAGAAAGACACACAAAGGACTTGCTCAACAGCTGGGAGTTATAGTTCACCCGCAATCAAAGAGCACTCTGAAATCTACCAATGATGGAATGGAATCAAACTTCCCACACAGAACTACCATAACCAAGAGAAAATACTATAAGAGTTTGGTGGGCATTGACCTTGAGTTTTGGAGTTGTTGTTCACCTATATCCAGAGAGCACTGTGGACTCAAACAATGTTGGATCAGGACCGAACTTGGCATGGATACTCAATATGCCCAAATGTGAACACAGATGGAGTTTGGGGGAAATAGCCCTTGACATTTGGGAGTTACAGTTTCTGGGATTTATAGTTAACACACAATCAAAAGAGCATCCTGAACTCTTGCAACAATGGAATTGAACCAAACTTGGCATATTGAACTCTCATTACCAACAGAAAGTACTGAAAGGGTTTGCTTGGGAATTGATCTTGAGTTTGGAAGTTGTAGTTCACCTACACCCAGAGAGCACTGTGGACTCAAACAATGTTATGTTATGTTGTTGTTTGTTTTCTATCCAGAATCACAATGTTGGAAGGAGGCTCACCACTTTAAGGTCCCTATAACAGGCATGGGAAAACTTCGGCCCTCTGGGTGCTTTGGACTTCAACTCCCACCATTCCTAACAGCCTGAGGCCCTTTCCTGCTTAAGTGGCTGAGGGGGGGGGGGAGAGGAAAAGGGCCTGAGGCTGCTAGGAATGGTGGGAGTTGGAGTCCAAAACACCTGGAAAGTCCAAGTTTGCCCATGCCAGCTTTCGACAGAGACCTCTTTCTCCCCCTTCCCCTTCCCCTTCGCGCCCTTTCTTCCGCCTCCTGCCGAACACTTACTTTTTCTTCTCCACTCGGGCTCGCTTATTCAGGAGGGGAGGGGGGAGGGAGGAAGACGTGACCCGTGCGGGCGCTACTGTGCAGACTCGCCCCACGTCTTCCTCCCTCCCCTCCCCTGTCCTGAACACGCTCACGCTGCCCCCTTGAATCGAAATGGCGGCAGCGTGAGCAAAGCGAGGCAAAGCGAGCAGAGTGAGGCTGGGAAGAAGGGGGCCCGAGTGGAGAAGAAAAAGTGTTCGGCAGGAGGGGGAAGAAAGGGCATTGGAGGTTCCAATTTCCCATGGCACACCTGATGATCGCTCACGGCACACTAGTGTGCCACAGCACAGTGGTTGGGAAACACTGACATGGACAATGTCTTGTCCATCACAGTGTTGTTATTACATATGGTGTGAAAAACAGAAATGTGAATAAGGTTTTTTTTACAAACAATGTGGAAGAAGAGTGTTTTGGGTGGTAGTAAGCCCATTACTGACTTAAGGCAGTGTTTCCCAACCAGTGTGCCGTGAGCGATCCTCAGGTGTGCCTTGGGAAGTTGGAACCTCCAGGAAGAGGGGGAGGGAAGAGTCTAGTGTGTTGAAGTATAAAAACCCTAAGAAACGTACCTCGATAAAGGCATAGAATTACAAACACTCCCCTCCCCACCCATTGCCTACTTGGTCTCTCCCTCTCCATGCATTAGGAAGGCCCGTCTCCCTTTCCCCAAGTAGAGACCTCCTCTTGCCTCCTGGGGGTTCTGTGTGGGAAGTTTGGCCCAGTTCTATCATTGGTGGGGTTCAGAATCCTCTTTGATTGTAGCGGAACTATAAATCCCAGCAACTACAACTCCCAAGGTCTATTTCCCCTGAACTCCGTCTGTGTTCACATTTGGGCATATTGAGTATGCATGCCAAGTTTGGTCCTGATCCAACATTGTATGAGTCCACAGTGCTCTCTAGATATAGGTGAACTACAACTCCAAAACTCAAGGTCAATGCCCACCAAACTCTTATAGTATTTTCTCTTGGTTATGGTAGTTCTGTGTGGGACGTTTGATTCCATTCCATCATTGGTGGATTTCAGAGTGCTCTTTGATTGCGAGTGAACTATAACTCCCAGCTGTTGAGCAAGACCTTTGTGTGTGTCTTTCTGCCATTCCTGCCAGGATATCTATGTTGTGTTCATCGAAACAGGCCCAGGTTTCACACTGAGTTTATAAATACATTTAAACATATTAACGATATGTATTACTGTGTTAGAGTGTCATTTTGTGTCATTTTTGTTGGTGGTGTGCCCCAAGATTTTGTAAATGTAAAAAATGTGCTGCGGCTCAAAAAAAGGTTGAAAAACACTGGTCCATGTGTCATAACAATGTTGTATGAGTCCACAGTGCTCTCTGGATATAGGTGAACTACAACTCCAAAACTCAAGGTCAATGCCCACCAAACTCTAATAGCATTTTCTCTTAGTTATGGGAGTTCTGTGTGGGAAGTTTGTGTCTTTCCGCCATTCCTGCCAGGATATCTACGGTATGTTGTGTTCATCGAAACAGGCCCAGGTTTCACACTGAGTGTATAAATACATTTAAAAACGTATTAACTATATGTATTACTGTGTTAGAGTGTCATTTTGTGTCATTTTGGTTGGTGGTGTGCCCCAGGATTTTGCAAGTGTAAAAAATGTGCTGCGACTCAAAAAAGGTTGGGAAACACTGACGTATGGTGTGAAAAATAGAAATGTGATTATTTTTTGTTTTACAAACAACGTGGAACAAGAGTGTTTTGCGTGGTAGTAAGTCCATTACTGACTTAAGGTGACTAGCAGTATATCACTTGTGTTCTGTTGTTAGTATCATCTGGAGGAGACCCATTCAATGTGTGGTGTTTGCCAGTCTGTTGACTCACAATTTCGCAATTGAGTCCGTGAGCAATTACGATTAACAATTGGGTCCCAGTCCTATATCTCCAGTGATTCTAGTGAGGATCATAGTTCACACACAGAGAGGGAATGTGTGCGCTTTGAAACGGTTTCTACCATCAGATATTTAACTACTAGCTGATGGTGAAGTGGAAGACATTTCTCTGGGATCTGGAGGAGCTATTGCCAATCGGAAAATGGACTAAATAATGCATATCCTGGCTCGTTTTGTGTCTGAGCTAATTGGAGTTGGAGGCAGTATGGATGGGGCCACCAGAAGTCTGGAGGTTTTCGTCATAGCTAATGGTGAGTGGCTTTTTCCTATTTCGAGACGGAACTCTTTGCAATGAAAATGTTTCCAAGGATAGATATTCCATGTTAATGTGTGTGTATTGTGTACCCACCTGGTAAGGTTTGTTCATGCATTCCTAAATGCTATGCCGAGAACGGACGACTTCCGTGACATGTAGTAATTGTGCAACTTAAACAGATACAGGTCAGAATTTTTCACTTATGGAATTTTGCACTCCAAAGCATGCTATCCACGCAGAGCCAAAGAGTCGCCTCTCTACAATGGGCTTGTTTTGCTGATAGCAGCAGAAGCAGAGTCGCACAGATGCTATGTCCATCTGTGCTACGTCTTTGCAAATGGTGCACTATAGTTGTGCGTCCTATAATTTGCTTCAGGCCCGGATTATCCATAAGGCCACACTAGGCCACGGCCTAGGGGCACGGCCAAGAGGGGGTGACAGATCCGGACCCCCCCCCAAAAGGTTTTTAAAAGTCGATCTTCGGTCGCTTCCACACCCCCCCGCTCTGCTGTACTCACTCCTCCTCAAGGCTGGAGAAGCTATGGGACAGCTGAAGCCAGGAGGAGGGGGCGGGGCATGGCGTGGCCTGGCTCCGCCCCTCCCGCGCTCAGCTGTCCCACAGCTTTCCAGCCTTGAGGAGCACTGCCGAGCCAGCGGTGGCATAGCAAGCACAATGCTGGCTTGGCAGTACTCCCTCAAGAGGCTGGAGAAGCTGTGAGACAGCTGAAGCCGGGAGGAGGGGCGGGCATGGCGTGGCCTGGCTCCGCCCCCTCCCCCTTGGAGGTGGCGGGAGGTTGGTTTAAAGGGGGCGTAATTCCAAACTGGCCTAGGGCGCAAAAAAGTGTTAATCCGGGCCTGATTTGCTTTGTGATGCATCTCAGTTGTGTGTATCCTGTACTTTGCACTGTGATTACAGATCATGGTTGTGCTTTTCACAATGACACTCGATCGCTGACATGCATGATGTTGAGCAAGAATTTGGGGGTCTTGCCGTGAAGGCAGAGTCCAGTCAGATCCACCTAAGAGAATCCGATATAGCCCTGGCAAGATAGGAAACAGCCAATCCAATTGTCCCTGAATTTCCCCAAATAAAGTCTCACCAAGTTGAAGAAACACCACCGAGTTTATTTCGTTCCAGCTGGAGCGGATGTTAAGCCGCAATCCTTTGCCCAAAAGCTGACATACCGTACAATGCAAAAATTTACATTTTTATAGAAAAACAGAACTGTCAAAGTTCAAACTTCTCACCCCCGCCCCTTTGCTGGCTTGGTTGGAGTCATCAGCTGGCAGGGAGGAACAGCCAGCTTTGCCATGCCTCAGCCAATCAAGAAGCCAGCGCCGACAACAGGCAAAGAGAAGTGGGGTTTCTCTTTCTCGATGCCGAAAAAGCTTTCGACAACGCAAATTGGGATTTCCTGTTGGAAGTTATAAAGGAGAGGGACATGGGCCACCAATTTATTAATGCGATTGCAGCAATTTATTCCGAACAAAGGGCAAAAATAATAGTGAATGGTAGATCATCGAATAACATTCAAATTGCAAAGGGGACGAGACAAGGTTGTCCCATCTCTCCCCTGTTATTTATTATGATCTTAGAACCTCTTCTACAAGCCATCACAGCCGATGACACACTGAAGGGTCTTAGAGTCCGCGGGGAAGAGTATAAACTCAAAGCCTTTGCAGACGACGTGGTCCTCATCATAGAAAACCCAGCCGAAGAAGCCAGAAGATGGCTGAGTAAAATCACAGAATTTGGCAAGGTGGCAGGCCTAAAGATTAATTATTCTAAAACCAAAATATTGACTAAAAATTTAAAGCCAGATAAAAAAGTCGAATTACAAGAGTCAACAAACATCAAAGTTACTAATAAGATCTGCTACCTGGGCATTAATATTACGGCGCAAAATAATCAGTTGTTGAAATATAATTATGATGTGGTGTGGAATGAGATCAGGAAAAAACTGGAAAACTGGAAACATATGCACCTGAGTCTTCTAGCAAAAGTGGCGGCAATTAAAATGGATATACTGCCAAAAATGATTTTTCTGTTTCAAATGTTACCAATTTTGAGAACAAAATGTTGCTTTGACAGATGGCGAAAGGATTTGCTTAATTTCATTTGGGAAGGCAAGAAGGCCAGAATAAACTTTAAGAACTTGACGGATAAGAAAGAACGTGGAGGTCTTTCTTTACCTAATTTTCAGTTGTACTATGATGCGGCGGCCCTTACATGGGTGTTAGATTGGGCAAAACTAAAAGAAAATCGCCTTTTGAACTTAGAAGGGTATGATGCCAGGAGGGGATGGCATTCATACCTATGGTACGATAAAGCAAAGATAGAAAAGAACTTTACAAATCACTTTGTTAGAGCGGCGTTATTGAGAACCTGGAATAAATACAAAACTAGATTCTACCAGGCAACCCCCATGTGGATATCCCCAATCGAAGCCCAGCACAACAGAGAGCTCCCAGAGAAAGAATGGCTCTCATACAAGAATTTATTAGAAAGAAAAGGTAAGGAATGGAATCTCAAAACCCTGGAAGTACTCAGAGCATCAGGATCCGGGATATCTTGGTTCCAGTACGCACAAATTAAAGGACATTATAAAGCAGACCAAAAGGAAAATTTTGCTCAACATGATTCGATATGGGACACGCTCATGAAGAAGGAAAAAAAAACTATTCGCCTATTGTATAATACATTACTTGGATGGGAGACCGAAACAGAAAGTGTCAAGGAGAATATGATAAAGTGGGCGCAAGACCTGGAACACTCCATATTATTGAGTGAATGGGAGGCGATCTGGCGGAAAAATATTAAGTACTCGGGCACAACTGTAATAACAGAAAACTGGCTAAAAATCTTCTACCGCTGGCACCTGACCCCCTTAAAGTTAGCGAAATTTTACAAAAATGTCAATAAAAGTTGCTGGAAGTGCAAAGGCCAAATAGGTACACTATTGCACTGCTGGTGGAACTGTGTAAAAGTTAAGAAATTCTGGAAGGCAATACATAGCCACTCCCAAAGGATTCTGGAAACAGAAATAGAATTCACGCCTGCCTTTTTTCTTTTGAATTTAACAAACTCAAAGCTTAGTCTGAATAAAGACAAAATCTTTTATTTCATAACTGCAGCCGCAAGAATAACAATAGCAAGAAAGTGGAAACAGGAAAACCCGCCAGAGACAATGGATTGGGCTATAAAATTGGTAGAACTCTTGGAAATGGACATACTGAATAGTGTAGTAAACAACAAAAGCCCCGAGAAGCGTACGGATTGGCAACCGGTAATTGGGCATTTAAAAGCCATAAAGTTAAAATAACAGTGGAGGAATTGTAAGAAGAAGGGCGCAAGAGCCCAATTAACGGACTGGACTGATCAAGAAAGCAAAGTTCCCCCAGTCATCCGGACTGGAAGAACCTTATTTCCTCTTTTCTTTTCCTGTTTCTTTCACACTAATCCCCCATCCATCCCCCACCCTTCTATCTCCTCCTTTCCATTCCAAATCTTAATACTATCTTCCCCCCACAATCCACTTTTCTACTACTCTCACCACTCTTCTCGGCCAACTGGGCTCTCTTTTCTTTGTTTTATATGTTAATGGAAAAGCACTTAATAAAAAACTAATTATATATAAAAAAAGAAGCCAGCGCCGATTCGGGTTCTCGACCAATGAGAGTGGAGGAGGTGGTCCAGGCAGGAGGAAATGATAAGTGGGCCCGATGGGTTTCCGTATCCGTGGTTCAGAGGAACATAGTTTTGGCCTCCCCGGGACACTGTAATAGCATCCCGGGCAAGCCGAAAGCAATCTGTCCGGGCCATCCAGGTACGAGTGAGATCCGGCTTCTGACCCTGGACGGGGCGAAACTCCGCCCGTCACCATCGGTTAAAAACTTAGGAGTCACGCTTGACTCCCATCTGACGATGGAGAAACATATCTCCACCGTCAGCGGAACAGCATTTCACCATCTCCGGCAGGCGAGGAAGCTGACTCCCTACTTGTCCCGTCACGACCTAGCCGCAGTGGTCCAAACCACGGTCATCTCACGACTAGACTACTGTAATGCTCTCTTCGTTGGCCTTCCTCTGTCGGTGATCCGGAAGCTTAAGCTGGTGCAGAATGCCGCAGCTCGGCTGGTGGTAGGCGTTCCATCTCGCTGCCACATCGTGCCGGTCCTGCGGGAACTGCACTGGCTTCCAATAGAGCGCCGGATCACCTTCAAAGTGCTGGTTTTAACCTTTAAGGCCTTGAACGGTCTGGGGCCGGTGTATCTAAGGGACCGCCTCTCCCCATATAGTCCTTCAAGACCACTAAGATCAGAATCTTTAAATCTTCTGATGGTACCAAGTCACACAGCCTGACCGCAACGCGAAGGAGAGCCTTTAGCGTCATCGCCCCTGTGCTATGGAATGCTCTCCCTCCCGCAATCCGTGCGTTGCCCAATGTACTGGCCTTTTGGAAGGCCTGTAAAACCTTCCTGTTCACACAGGCATTTGGGCAGGAACAATACTAGGGCTTACGATACGGCCATGGGCTATGACTATATGTAGTGGGCGTACGCCATTGTCTGGATCCAATAGTGGATGCAATTTCGACATCCAACCATGTTCTGATACGTTACTGTGGATTGTGTTTTTATAGTGTTTTTATAGTGTTTTTATGATCTGTAAATGCTTTTAATGATTTGTGAGTGGCCCCGAGCCAGTCGGAATGGGCGACTAAGAAATCGAAATAATAAATAAATAAATAAATCTGCGGCTCGGGAACAGAAAGGTTTATGTTTGCAGAGAGTTGGAGACAGTAAAGGACACAATGTATCACTATGGAGAGGGAAAAGTTACAATTAAATGATACTTTATTGAGGGATTTGTTACAATGTTAAGGTCAGGGGAAGAAAGCAAAGTAAAGAAAAACTGCTTGTTGAAGCGGCTGCTGTAGCCACGCTCCCATTGATGCTGGCCCAATAGGGCACCCAGGAACTGCGGAACTCCCTGCTGCAGGTCAGATCAGCTTGAATGCAGGGGGCTTTCTGTTGTATGCTACCATGCATTGCACAATGTTGCCTTTGTGGTAATTTTATATTATTAATAATTCATAAATTATTATTTATTATTATTAACTATTATTAACTATTAACCCATTTCACCACTTTGGGCATATATTAAAATACACAAAACAAAGATTCCACCAGGTGTCCTAAATTTGGGAGAGAAAGTGACCCAAATGAATCCATGTGTGTTGTGAGGCAGGCCTCGGCATCGGCTGATAGTACAGCTGGAGCAGAAGCTATGTTATCTCCATCTGAGAATGGAATGCAGCAGGGTGAGGCTAATGAGTTTTCAGATGCTGGAGGGAGAAGGAAACGCAATGTAAGCAATTCTAGCTCTGAAGAGTTCGAACAGAGAAAGAGGATTCGGCAGGGACTTACAGCTGCTGCAGATTCTGAGCCATTGGAAGGTTTTTCTAGAGATGTGGACCTAATGTCAGAAGAAAGTGATACTGAACTTGATTCAACGTTGGTAAAAGAAATTCACGATATATGTAATGCTGACTCCAGCCCTGACACATTTCTGGGGTTTGATAGTGACAGAGATTGGCCCACTGACAGTTCTGGAAATTAATGGGAGACACTAAGTTTTGAAAAGCGTTGGGAGGAGTGGCGAGGCAATGAAAGGCAAGTAGCTGGTTCTTCTAATCAAGATGGGCGTGACACTGATGAGTCTGACCTTTAGAGTTATACCGTATTTTTCGCACCATAAGGCGCACCTGCTGATAAAACGCACCTCGATTTTAGAGATGGAAAATTGGGGGGGGAAAATGGGGGCTGTCTACTATATGGGACACTAATATGGAGGGGGAGCGCTGGAGCAGAGGGGCGCGCGATATACTCACGCTATATTGGCGCGCCCCCGCGGCTCCTGGTGGCTCCCGGATGCGCCACGCATGGCCAGACTCCCACTGCCGTGTCGCCGCAGCCAGTCGGCGGCACGGAGGAACGGGGGCGGAAGAGGGGACTCACGGGGCGGGAGGAGGGAAGGAGGAAGAGGCCGCAGCGCCTCTGCAGGGCTCCCTCCCTCCGGCGAGGCCTTCCTCCTCTTCCTCCTCGGCAGAGGCGCGACGGAGTGATGTCACGAAGATGCGCCTCTGTCTTGGGGCCCTTCCGGGGGCGCTGCTGCTGCTACCGCTGCGTCGCGGAAGGCCCAGCCAGAGGCGCATCTTCGTGACGTTACTCCGTCGCGCCTCTAGAGAGAGGAGGCCTCGCCGTCCGCGCTGTAGGACGGCCGGAAGAGAGGCCGTAGGGAGGGAGGGAACTCTTCCTCCCTTCCCTCCCTCCCTCCGCCTCTCTTCCGGCCGTCCTTATAGCGCGCGGCCGCGAGGCCCTCCCTTCCTCCTCGCCAGAGGCACGACGGAGTGACATCACGAA
This sequence comes from Anolis apletophallus, assembly GCA_030556195.1. Lineage (NCBI taxonomy): Eukaryota > Metazoa > Chordata > Lepidosauria > Squamata > Anolidae > Anolis > Anolis apletophallus. The sequence continues at coordinate 39,530,358 of JARBWK010000014.1, read as the reverse complement.
GATGCGCCTCTGGCTTCGGGCCCTTCCGGAGATGCAGCGGTAGCAGCAGCAGCGCCGCCGGAAGGGCCCGAAGCCAGAGGCACATCTTCGTGACATCACTCCGCGCCCTGCCGAGGAGGAAGAGGAGGAAGGCCTCGCTGGAGGGGAGCCCTGAAGAGGCGCTGGGAGGAGGAACTCTTCCTCCTTCCTCCCTCCCTCCCGCCCTCTTCCGTGAGTCCCTCTTAGCAGCAGCAGCGCCCCTTCTCCGCCAGAGGCGCCGTGACATCACTCCGGCTGCCGAGGAGGAAGAGGAGGACGGCCTCGCCGGAGCGGGGGAGCCCTGCTGGCCCCGTAAGTCCCTTTTCCGCCCCTGTTCCTCCAGCGCCGCCAACTGGCTGCGGCGACACGGCAGCGGAGTCTGGCCATCCAGGCGCATCCGCCGCTGGGAGCCGCCGGGGCGCGAATATAGCGTGAGTATATCACGCCCCCTCTGCTCCAGCGCCTCCCCCCCCCTGCCTGCATCTTCGCTCCATAAGACGCGGCTCATTTTTCTTCCTACTTTGGGAGGAAAAAAACTGCGTCTTATGGTGCAAAAAATACGGTAAATTGTGTGTTGGAAAATAGTTCCTTGCGGCAGGCAAGAAGTTGTGTCCTACGTCCTGTTGCCTTGGCGTTCTGTTTGTCTTGGCATCCTGTGATCTTGACACCCTGATATTGTGTTCTTGACTACTCGTGAGTTAAGCTACAGCCGTGTTTCCTTGTGGCGGGGTTTATCTCTTCTGGATCTGCTCTCCGGTTAGACCTTGGATTGTCTCCTCGTTTACCTCCATCATTTTCTCCTGCCTTTGACCTCGGATCGGATACGGACTACGCGTTTTGGATCAGCCCATGAAAGACGTTGCAGAGGACGTCCCTGAGTTCGTTTTGGATTTCTCCTGCAGTGTTTCTTTGGGTTTCCCTTGGATTTTGTGGGGTTTTTGCCAGTTTGACTAGATTTTTGTTCATCCCACTTCCATTTCTTGTTAAATAAACCTTTTGTTGCCCCCTTTTACATCTGGCTTTGGCTCTACTTGCCATCTGAGTTACAACAATATGTGATTGCATGGTTTGGTTCAAGAGGCCACCGAATAAATTCACAGTAACGACTTGCTGGTTCTTTTCCTCTGTAGTCACACACATACCCTGATTACTTTTTAATAAACAGCTTAAATTCATCCGTTTGCAATAGCGAAACCCCTGCTAAGTGGAGATTAAGGGCCCTTTGCTGATCTATTGGCCGGCCAACCGCAACTGGGCATAAAATCCTGCTCATTCAAGGTTTTTTCTCTCCCCCTTTTCTGCCTTTCTTTTCTCCATGAGACAAACACAACAACAATCTTTGCACTCATTCTTTCCTTTTATGAGTGAATGTAAGAGAATGGGGGACGCACAGCGCCAAGGCCACTTTCAAGCCGGTAGTGGATGCGGTAAGTGCTTTTCAAAGTGAGGGACTCTTGCGACGACTTGCCCCTTCCTTCTCAAACATTAATGATGTGGTTTTTAATTATCAAAGTGCTTTTCTAGCGACTTGGTCTAGATGTATTCGTGATATGTTGTTTTGAAAGCACATCTTTGGTGCCTTATGAAGTCTGTGAATCTGTGCGTGTTCTCTTTGCCCACAGAAGAAACCAGATAGAGGGAAGATCTGGTTCTACTGGTTTATCTCTGGATGGTTTGCCGGACACTGGCAAGGCTACCGGGTGCCCAGCATTGACCAAAAGACTTCCAAACTCTATCATATTGCTGAAACTAGAGAATGCTTGGAGCAGATTTCGGCATAAAAGGGACAGAACTGTAATCTGTTGTCAAAGGCTTTCATGGCTGGAATCACTCGGTCATTGAGTGTTTTCCGGGCTGTATGGTCACGTTCCAGAAGCATTCTCTCCTGACGTTTCACCCACATCTATGGCAAGCATCGTCAGAGGTTGTGAGGTCTGCTGGAACCTCTCTCTCTCTCGGCATTACTTCGCGAACGAAGATTCTTAGGAAGGACTCATCCCACGCTTTTTACAAGCGCGTTGATGACTAAAAAGGCCAATCTGAGATAGGCAAGTCCAGTTGCAGAAAGCACAGCAGAATGTCTCCTTGGGTGATGTTGTTTCCAAGTTGCGGTTCTTTCTGCGTTGTCGTTTCTCTTTGAGACCCATTCAGCGTGTCTTCTCAAAAGAGGCCGCAGCATTGTGGATAGTGCGTCCCCATGCCTCCCAATGTGAGGCCAGGGTGGACCATTGTTGGTGATCAATCTGGCCGAGCCTGAGATGTTGTTTCAGGGAGTCCTTCTATCTCTTTTTGGGGGCGCCTATCTTGCGCTGACCCGTGGGGAGTTCACCGTAGAGTAGTATCTTTGGGAGGCGGTGGTCCTCCATCCTAGAGACGTGCCCTGCCCAGCGCAGCTGTGTTCTCAATAGCATGGCCTCAATGCTGGTGATCCCTGCTTGCTCAAAGACAGCAACATTAGACACATAGTCAGTCCAGTGTATATTTAGGATTGTGCGAAGACAGCGCTGATGAAAGCGTTCGAGGAGTCATAGGTGTTGGCGATAGGTGACCCATGTTTCAGACCCATATAGGAGAATAGACAGTACGATAGCTCTGTACACACTGATTTTGGTGCTTTGCCTCAGGTGCTTGTTGCTCCAGACTCTTTTGTGAAGCCTTCCGAATGCACTCTATGCCTTTGCTAATCTGTGATCTATTTCTTTATCAATTTTGGCGTCTGAAGAGATGATGCTTCCCAGGTAGGTGAACTGCTGAACGGACTTAAGTACAGATGTGCCTATGCTGACGTGGGGGTGGTGGTGTTCTTCCTGTGGTGCGGGCTGGTAGAGGACTTCCGTTTTCTTCAGGCTAACTTCCAGTCCAAACAGCTCTGCAGCTGCTGCAACGCAAGATGTTAGGTGCTGCAGGGCTGCTTCTGAATGGGCGACAAGGGCAGCATCGTCTGCAAAAAGCAGCTCACGGACTAGATAGTTTAGAGTCTTAGTGTGAGCCCTCAGGCGGCTTAAGTTGAACAAGCTGCCATCAGTACGATAGCGTATATATATGCCGTCTTCTTCTTCAAGGTCTGCCGTAGCCCTTTGGAGCATCATGCTGAAGAAGATTGTAAATAGGGCTGGAACCTAGGCAAGTTGGGTTTATATATCTCAGGAATGATGTCCAGGGTGGGAGAAAGAACTCTTGTCTGCTCAAAGCAAGTGTGAATGTTGCAATTGGCCACCTTGATCAGCATTGAATATCCTTGCAGCACCTCCCAATCAACGCTTCTCAAAACTTCCCAACAAAGGATTTCCTCCAGGCAGGAAGCAGCCAGTCCTTGAAGCTGCAAGGCCATTCAAACTAGGGAGATGGGGTTTATTTATCTGTGGAATGTCCAGGGTGGAAGAAAGAACTCTTGTCTGTTTGAGGTAGGGGTGAATGTTTTCATTGGCCAATTGAATAGTTCTTTCTCTGGACAGATAGATAAACGCCAATTGGCCACCATGATTATTTATTCATTTATTTCATTTATTTCTAACCCGCCCTTCTCTACCCCCGAAGGATTTGAAATAAATGAAATAAATAAATAAATACATAATTCAGATTAGCATTGAATGGCCTTGCAGCTTCAAAGTCTGGCTGCTTCCTGCCTGGAGGAGTCCTTTGTTGGGAGGTGTTGGGAGCTCCCCTCGCAATTATTTGCCATGCAGACTGAGGATAATGGAAACTGCAACCCAACAGCACTTGTGGCTTTGGGAGTGTGGTGGAGTCTCCTTCTCCTGAGGTTTTCAAGCAGAGCCTGGATGGTTATCTACCAGGAGGGCTTTGATTGTGCATTCCTATGAAACAGGATCGGAGCTCCCAACAAAGGATTCCCCCCCCCCGGGCAGCAACCAGCCAGGCTTTGAAGCTGCAAGGCCATTATAAATTATATAATTATATATATATCTGTACACAGACACACGTTTCAAGCCTGAGCCTGTCGGAAAGGGCAAGATTAGATATAAATTTCATATAATCTGCATTTTTACTGGTATGTCATGACACAGTTTGCAAAGCTCTGTCCTAAATCAGAGAATCCATAAAAAGAAATGTTCCTATGTACTCCTGAATGGCTGAATGGCCATCTGTTAGGGATGCTTTGATTATGCTTTTCCTGCATGGCAGAATTGGGTTGGATGGATGGATGGCCTCTGAAGTAACTCCTGTCATCATCATCATCATCACAAAGGCTGGCCATCTACTGGGGGTGCTTTGATTGTGCTTTTCCTGCATGGCAGAAGGGGATTGAACTGGATGGGTCCTGGGGTCTTCCAGTGAAATACTGGTAAATTTGTGTTGGTTAAAAAGCTTCAGTGCCTGGCTGCAAGGTAAATAAGTATGTAGGTGAGCTCCCTGCCTGGGGGAATCCTTTGTTGGGAGGTGTTAAGTGGCCCTGATTGTTTCCTGTCAGGAGTTCCCCTGTTTTCTTTTAGTGTTATTTATTTACAGCCAGGCTTTGAAGCTGCTAGACCAGGGCTGCCCAGGAAGTCGATTGCGATCGACCAGTCGATCCCGGGACCGAAGGAGGTCGATCCCAGCCGGATGGGGCGCTTCTCAGAGGGAGCGGAGCCAGGCTATAACTCCGCCGTGCCAAGCCCTCCAGCCCCTTCCCCACTGCTTGGCACTCCCAGCAGCTGCTCCAGCCTTGAGGAGGGCAGGGCCAAGCCAGCCTTGTGCTAGCTATGCCACCACTGGCTTGGCACTGTCACCCCAAGCCTGGAGAAGCTGCTGGGAGCTCCAAAGCCAGAGGAGAGGGGGCGGGGCTTGGCGCTGCCTGGCTCCGCCCCCCTCTGACTGCCACTCTACCAGCAGCTTCTCCAGGCTTGAGGATGGCAGTGCCAAGACAGCCTTGTGCTAGCTATGCCACCACTGGCTTGGTATTGCCATCCTCAAGCCTGGAGAAACTGCTGGGAGCTCCAAAGCTTCAGGGGAGAGGTGGGGCTTGGCCACTGGCCTGGCTCCGCCCCCTCTGGCTTCAGCTCTACCAGCAGCTTCTGCAGGCTTGAGGATGGCAGTGCCAAGCCAGTGGTGGCATAGCTAGCACAAGGCTGGCTTGGCACTGCCATCCTCAAGCCTGCAGAAGCTGCTGGTAGAGCTGAACCCAGCGGGGAGTGGAGCCATGCCGCGCCACGCCCCGCCCCCTCCCCAGCCTAGAGGAGGTAGGCAGATCTTTCTGACTTGGTTTTATTATAAGTAGCTCGCATGCTGAAAAAGTGTGGGCATCCCTGTGCTAGACTATTCAATGCTAATCAAGGCGGCCAATTGCAACATTCACACTTGCCTCTAGCAGACGAGAGTTCTTTCTCCCACCCTGGACATCATTCCACAGGTATATAAACCCCACTTGCCTAGTTTCCAACAGACCTCACCACTTCTGAGGATGCCTGCCATATATGTGGGCGAAACGTCAGGAGAGCATGCTTCTGGAACATGACCATACAGCTTGGAAAACTCACGCCAAACTAAACACACAATATGTACTGAATTCTTGGGATGCCCCGACTAAATGCAACAACAGTGACTTGACTTGTGAATGCAAAAGCTGCTTGGCATAATAATAATAATAATAATAATAATAATTTTGTGTGAGATAAAGATTATTTATGCCAGGAGATTTATTTATTTATTTATTTATTTATTTATTTATTTATTTATTCGTGCTTGTCTGCCGCCCTTCCCAATGGCTCGGGGCGACTCACAACATGTTATAAAAACAGCCAATCCAGCGAAAATTAAAACCACAATAAAACCACAGATAAAAAGGCACACTAGGTCGCACATTAAACACGGCGACAACAGAAGGTAATACAAGATGGCGGTATGCAGAGGGAGACTGCATTTCATCCAACCCCAAAAGCCTGCTGAAACAACAGAGTCTTGCAGGCTTTCCTAAATGGGAGGATGTTCTGAATGGCACGAACGTCGGCGGGCAGTGAGTTCCAAAGTGTTGGAGCCACGATCAAAAAAGCCTGGCGACGGGTCGCAGTCAGGCGAAATGTCTTTGGACTAGGAACAACCAGGAGGTTATGTTCTTCAGAACGCAGAGATCTGGTGGGATACTACGGGATGAGGTGGTCCCGCAGGTACACTGGCCCCAGACCATGTAAGGCCTTAAAAGTCAAGACTAACACTTTGAAGGGGATCCGGCATTCTACGGGTAGCCAGTGCAGTTCGCGTAGGATTGGCGTGATGCGACAGCCTGCCGAGGCCCCCACAAGGAGTCGGGCTGCAGCGTGCTGCACCAGCTTGAGTTTCCGGATCACCGACAGAGGAAGGCCAATGTACAGAGCGTTACAGTAGTCTAGCCTCAAGATGACCGTGGCTTGGACCACTGTGGCCAGGTTGTGACGGGACAAATAGGGGGCTAGCTTCCTCGCCTGGTGAAGGTGGAAAAACGGCACTCTGCTGACGGTGGAGACATGGGCCTCCATCGACAGCAGAGGGTCCAGGGTTACCCCGAGGCTCTTAACGGATGACGACGGACGTAGTGTCACTCCGTCCAGGGTCGGAAGCTGAACATCCCCACCGCCCGGGCGACCAAACCACAGGATCTCCGTCTTAGCCGTGCCAAGTTCACCCGCAACCTACTGGCTCGCAGCCATCCAGTAACGGCCTCAAGGCAGCAATGGAAATTATCGGGTACGGAGTCGGGCCGGCCATCCATCCTCAGGTTGAGCTGGGTGTCATCAGTGTACTGATGGCACCCAAGCCCAAAGTTACGCACCAGCTGGGCAAGTGGTCGCATGTAGATGTTAGGTCTTCATAGGAAAGAGATCTTGGGCGAGTAGAATTGAGATACATATTTTCCCAATTATGGGCACATTTCCTTTCGAGCTCCCAAAACTTCACATTGCATTTGCAAAGCACAAAGTTGAAGCGGTTTGTTATGCTGAGTTAAATCTTCGAGCGGGATAGCTTGCCTGGGCCTGTCCTTGCATACCTCAAATCACAGGTTGGTGAGAAAGGAGCTTGAGCAATTTAATTTTGGAAAAGGAAAGAATATTGCTGTTTGTTCCAGGATGTTAATTGCAAGAGCTCTCGCCAACATTCAAGTAGGCCGGTGGCTCTCAACCTTCCTAATGCCGCGACCCCTTAATACACTTAATACATGTTATGCTGACCTTGCCCCCAACCATAACATTATTTTAATTCCTCTTGCGTAACTGTAATTTTGCTACTGTTCTGAATCGTAATGTAAATATTTGATATGCAGGATGTATTTTCATTCACTGGACCAAATTGGCACAAATACCCAATATGCCCAAATTGGAATATTGGTGGGGTTGAGGGGACTGATTTTGTAATTTTGTAGTTGCTGGGATTTATAGTTTACCTACAATCAAAGTGCATTCTGAACTCCACCAACGATGGAATCGAACCAAACTTGGCACACAGAACTCGCATGACCAAGAGAAAATATTGGAACGATTTGGTGGGCATTGACCTTGAGTTTTGGAGTTGTAGTTCACCTACATCCAGACAGCACTGGGGACTGAAACAACGATAGATCTGGACCAAACTTGGCACGGATACACAATATTGCCAAATGTGAATACTGGTAGAGTTTGGGGTAAATTGACCTTGACATTTAGGAGTTGTAGTTGCTGGGATTTATAGTTCACCTCTAATCAAAGACTATTTTGAACACCGCCAACAATAAAATTGGGCTAAACTTCCCACACAGAACTCCCAAGACCAAGAGAAAATACTGGAACGATTTGGTGGGCATTGACCTTGAGTTTTGGAGTTGTAGTTCACCTACATCCAGACAGCACTGTGGACTCAAACAACAATGATAGATCTGGACCAAACTTGGCACGGATACGCAATATGGCCAAATGTGAAATACTGGTAGAGTTCGGGGAAAATAGACCTTGACATTTGGGAGTTGTAGTTGCTGGGATTTATAGTTCACCTCTAATCAAAGAGTATTTTGAATACCGCCAACAATAAAATTGGGCCATACTTCCCACACAGAACTCCCATGACCAAGAGAAGATACTGAAATGATTTGGTGTGCATTGACCTTGAGTTTTGGAGTTGTAGTTCACCTACATCCAGACAGCACTTGGGACTGAAACAACAATGATAGATCTGGACCAAACTTGGCACAGATATGCAATATGGCCAAATGTGAATACTGGTAGAGTTTGGGGAAAATTGACCATGACATTTGGGAGTTGTAGTTGCTGGGATTTATAGTTCACCTCCAATCAAAGAGTATTTTGAACCCCACCAATAATAGAATTGGGCCAAACTTCCCACACAGAACCCCCATGACCAAGAGAAAATACTGTGTTTTCTGATGATCTTTGGCGACCCCTCTGACACCCCCTTGTGACCCCCACCCAGGGATCCTGACCACCAGCTTTATTTATTTCATATAAAAATATTGCATAAATTAGTGTAAATCTGATAAAAATAGAAGGTGTTCAGGCAGCTAAATTTCTTTTGACCAAAAACGGGCAACAGCAATGGCATGGTCTGTAGCCTCCAGCAATTCCTCCTCTGTACATGAGGCAGGGCACAGTGGACAAGCATACAGATCATACATACAATATATACAGAACATACATACATCGGGGGCAATGTCAGTTACCTTGTAGAGTTTACCAACAGGTATAGGATTAAGACATCCTGTGATTGTTCTGCCTGTTTCATTCAAAGCTACGTTCATGTTGAGAAACACTGAAGTAGACTCTCAATCTGAGAAGCAGGATTAGAGAGGGCTTCTAAGTGGAGAAAAAGGATGAGATTAGGATGGATGAGTTAATAACAATTCTCAAAGTCCTTGCAAAATCCACGTTTGTGCACTTGCATAGTTGAGCTTCAGTGGACTTCTCCAAAGCATCCTTTCACCTAATGGGTATACCTTCCTCCCTGTTTCGTTGGCTTTTCCTCGCAAACAAAGATTCAGGAAGGACTCATCCCACACTTTCTCCAAGCGCGTTGATGACTAAGAAGGCCAATCCGAGATAGGCAAGTCCGGTTGCAGAAAGCACCGCAGAAAGTCTCCTTGTGTCACACCTCAGCCAGGCTCCCGTAGCAAGCCAGACCGACGCCATGTTAAAGTCAAGGACTCAGAGAGGCTTGTAAACAGGCCTTTGCAGCAAACTCTAGCTGAGTGTTTCTCAACCAGTGTGCCGTGGCACACTAGTGTGCCGTGAGCGATCATCAGGTGTGCTGTGAGAAAAGCTCTCTGCCCCCCTTCCTTCCCCCCTCCTCCTGCCAAACTCCTGCTGCTTGGGGGAGGAGAAGGAAGGGCCGGGCGGTGGCGAAGAAAAAGAAGGGGCCGGGGCGGCGCCTCCTTCGGCCGTTTCCCCAGGCAGCCTCCAATCCGCCATGAGTCTCGCCCCTCGCTCGCTGAAGCCGCGCGGAGGAGGACCCCGTCCAATGAAGCCCGCCCACCACTCATGCTCCTCCTCTGTGGGGAGAGCTGAAGCCGTGGGGGGGGCAGGGCATGGCGCCTCCCCCACCCCCCTGCTTCAGCGCTCACACAGCTTCGCCAACCTTGAGGGGGCAGTGGTGCCAGCCAGCAGTGGCAGAGCCAACACAATGCTGGCTTGGCACTGCCCCTCAAGGCTGGTGACCGTGGCTGGATCACTGAAGCTGTGGGAGAACTGAAGCCGGGGGGAAGGGGGCGGGGCATGGCACGGCCTGGCCCCTTCCCCGGCTTCGGCACTCCCAGCAGCTGCTCCCAGGGGCCACCATCCCCCAGCCGTTCTTTACTGTGTTAGAGTGTCATTTTGTGTCATTTTGGTTGGTGGTGTGCCCCCGGATTTTTTAAATGTTAAAAGTGTGCCGCAGCTCAAAAAAGGTTGGGAAACACTGCTCTAGCTGACCCCCAGATAACCAAAGCTCGGCGCAGCCCTGCGGCTTCCCAGGCCGATAAAGACACCTGGTGCCATGAAGCGGCAGATCCTCCCCTGAGCACAGCTGGGCCCGCTAACAAGCTTGCATTCCAAAGAGATACAGATATGGTGGGAAGAGAAAGTGTTTCCCCGTTCCCGTGAGAGAGGTGCGGCGGAATAAGCGCCTTCTGGAACAATGCAGCCCAAAACCTATAAAGGTTCGGCCCGGACTCCATTCTGGATCTCGTGCCGACGTTTCAGCTACTTTGCCAAGTATCGTGGATCTTTGCCGGGGCCAGGGGGGCCTTCTTGCTTAGAGACTTTAAGCCTTGCCAAGTCGGGGGTCCAGGACCCAGTGGATTAACCAATTGCGGCATCTTGAACCTTGCTTCTTTTGGGGAACCTTTAAGACTATTCTTTGTTACTTTTGGACACTGAAAGCATTTTTGAACTCTTCTATCTTTGCCTTTTTTCTTATTTACTTATTCTAAATAAAGCATTTAACCGCAGCCGCTGTGTGTTGGTTTACTAAGGGTCCGATCTAGTCTAAGTGCAACACCTTGCACTTATCTCTCTCTCTCTCTCTCGGCATTACTTTGCAAACAAAGATTCTTAGGAAGGACTCATCCCACGCTTTCTACAAGCGCGTTGATGACTAAAAAGGCCAATCTGAGATAGGCAAGTTCAGTTGCAGAAAGCACAGCAGAAAGTCTCCTTGGGTGGTGTTCTTTCCAAGTTGCGATTCTTTCTGCATTATCGTTTCTCTTCGAGACCCATTCGGCGTGTCTTCTCGAAAGGGGCCACAGCATTGTGGGTAGTGCGTCTCCATGCCTCCCGATGTGAGGCCAGGATGCACCATTGTTGGTGATCAATCTGGCCGAGCCTGAGATGTTGTTTCAGGGAGTCTTTGTATCTCTTTTTGGGGGCGCCTGTCTTGCACTGACCCGTGGCGAGTTCACCGTAGAGTAGTATCTTTGGGAGGCAGTGGTCCTCCATCCTAGAGACGTGCCCTGCCCAGCGCAGCTGTGTTCTCATGGCCTCAACGCTGGTGATCCCTGCTTGCTCAAGGACAGCAACATTCATCACATAGTCGGTCCAGTGTATATTTAGGATTGTGCAAAGACTACGCTGATGAAAGCGTTCGAGGAGTCGTAGGTGTTGCGATAGGTGACCCATGTTTCAGATCCATATAGGAGAATAGACAGTGCAATAGCTCTGTACACACTGATTTTGGTGCTTTGCCTCAGGTGCTTGTTGCTCCAGACTCTTTTGTGAAGCCTTCCGAATGCACTCTATGCCTTTGATAATCTGTGATCTATCTCTTTGTCAATCTTGGCGTCTGAAGAGATGATGCTTCCCAGGTAGGTGAACGGCTGGACAGACTTAAGCACAGATTTGCCTATGCTGACGTGGGGATGATGGTATTGTTCCTGTGGTGCGGGCTGGTAGAGGACTTCCGTTTTCTTCAGGCTGACTTCCAGTCCAAACAGTTCTGCAGCTGCCGCAAAGCAGGATAGGATGCGTGGCGCTGCAGGGCTGCTTCTGTGTGGGCGATAAGGGCAGCATCATCAGCAAAAAGCAGCCCACGGACTAGATACTTTAGAGTCTTAGTGCAAGCCCTCAGACGGCTTAAGTTGAACAAGCTGCCAAAGTAAATAGTGCACAATGAAACAGGAAATAACACTTTGAAACCAGGAACAGATTTTCTTTTCAGATTTTGTTACATGGCTCAGGCAGACCCCTGAGCTTTCTTCTTGCTTGACTGACCAGAAGGAGCGGTCTCTCCACTTTATTTGGCCCACAGCCCACCAGAGGATTAGCCGGAAAAGCAAACCTTCCCCTTTGCTTCATGTTGAAGGACGCGGGTCTGGTAGCCAACTCTTTGTAAAAGTTACTTTTTAAGACAGAATTCCCAGGCTTCCTTGGCCAGTGTCTTGCTTAGTCAAGACAACCATTACTTGTTGGCCGGAATCACTGGGTTGCTGTGAGTTTTCCGGGCTGTCTGGCCATGTTCCGGAAGCATTCCCTCCTGACGTTTTGCCCACATCTATGGCAGGCATCCTCAGAGCATGTGAGATCTGTTGGAATCTAGAAAAGTGGGATTTATATATCTGTAATGTCCTAGATGGGAGAACGAACTCTTGCCTGTTAGAGGCAGGTGTGAATGTTGCAATTGGCCACCTTGATTAGCATTGTGTTATTTTCCTATTCACATGTTTTCAATTTAGAAGTTAAGGTGGTGCAGCTGGTTGGGAGTCAGCTGCATTAAAATCACTACTGACCGAGAGGTCATGTGTTTGAAGCCAGCCTGGGTCGGAGTGAGCTTCCAGCCATTTGTCCAGCTTGCTGTTGACCTTTGCAGCCCGAAAGATAGTTGCATCTGTCAAGCAGGCCCGGATTACCCATAAGGCCTGCTTGATTTATACTGGCCTTCTGGGGGTTCAGGAACAGAGTGGGACGCTTTAAGCACACAACAGCGTTGGCAAGACAGGAGGCAAAGCACAGCAGCTGTAGGAGATACAGCAGCTGGAGACTCTTCAGAAGACAGTGAGGTTTAAGTGCTACATTGATTCAGGAAGTAAGGGGATGTGTGTAACGAAGAGTCTACTTCTGACACATTTCAAATAGGAAAGGCAGAGTTATTTTTGTAAAAACTTGTTTATATCTATTTGTGTTCTGTGTGAAGATATGGAAATCAGCAAAAATTTCATAAAATAGTTCATTTGCATTCCATGTTTTTTTTTTTATTTATTATTTTGATTTATATACCACCTTTCCCAAAAAGGCTCAGGGTGGTTCACAACAATGAATACACAACACAACGTAATTAAAAACAGAATAAAAACAGATTAGGACCAGAATGGAAAGCACAACCTTAGAGATTAAACGCCTGGCGGAACAGGGTGGTCTTACGGGCCCTCCTAAAGGCCTGTAACTCCGTTATTGCTTGTGCCTCTGCCGGGAGGGCGTTCCACAGGGTAGGCGCTACTACAGAAAAGGTGCGCTGCCGAGTCGATGACAATCAGCAAATCTTGAGTGATGGAACCTCCAATAGGTTTTGGTCCATGGACCGTAGTGGTCTCTGGGGAATGTGCAGGGAGAGGCGGTCCTTCAGGTACACTGGCCCCAGGCCATGCAAGGCCTTAAAGGTTAACACCAGCACTTTGAAGGCAATCCGGTACTCGATGGGAAGCCAGTGCAAACGCTGGAGGACTGGTGTGATGTGGCATGTTAGTGTCACTCCAGCCAGCAGTCGAGCCACGGCATTTTGCACCATCTTCAGTTTCTGGATTGCCAACAAAGGAAGACCAATGTAAAGGGCGTTACAGTAGTCCAGTCTCGAGATGACCGTGGCCTGGATTACCGCAGCTAGGTCGTCACCGGAAAGGTAGCCACCTTGGGTGACGCAGATGGAAAAACGCTGCTCTGCTCACGGTGGAAACCTGAGCCTCCATCGTCAGCAGAAGGTCCAGTTGGACCCGCAGGCTTTTAACCAGCGGTGACAGACTAACCACCTCACCATCCATTCTTGGCAGCCGGAGCTCCCCCGGGACGACCCAGCCACAAGACCTCCGTCTTTGACGGTTTCACCTTCAACCTGCTGACTCGTAGCCACCCAGTCACGGCTTCAAGGCACCGATGGAAATAATCGGGTACAGAGTCCAGCCAGCCTTCCATCTTCAGCACCAGCTGGGTGTCATCAGCGTACTGACGACACTCCAAACCGAAATGACGCGCCAGCTGGGCAAGTGGACGCATATAGATGTTAAATAATGGAGGGGAGAGGATAGCCCCTTGGGGGACCCCACCATCCCCCTCCCCTCTCCACCCGTTGTCCCCATTTAAGAGGCCACCAATTTAAGAGCGGACTCCCGCACTCCCGACATGGCTAAATGGTGGATCAATAGAGAATGGTCAACTGTGTCAAATGCTGCCGTGAGGTCCAATAACACGAGCAGCGCTGTCCCACCTTGATCCAGCTGGCAGCGCAGCTGGTCTGTGATAGAGACCAGCACAGTCTCTGTCCCATGCCCAAAGCGGAAGCCGGACTGGAAGGGATCTAATGGTTCAAAGAATGTCAGGCTGAATGATCGGCCCCCACACTTTTTCATCTCACCAAATCCGGCCCTCTTCGCAAAAAGTTCGGACACCCCTGCCCTAGGGCATCTTGTTTTCTCAAGAGAGAATGTTTTTGGCTTCCAAGTAGCAGTGAAAGCATCTTCCTGCTTCATTGTGTAATTGCTAATTTGGGAGAACGGCAGAGCTGGAGTGGGCAGTGCGGCGTCAGGGTCATATTGGTTTGGAATTGGCTTGATTGTTAGAAGCCCCGTGTGTTGTGTGCTGGACTAACAGATCGATAGCATGCTGCTGTGCAGCTGGGAGTCAGTTTTGCAGAGGTCCCTCTCATCCGACGGGATTGCATCGGCCTAATTTCATCTCGCCCTGGTGCTTCACAAATCCTTGCGCTCGATGTGGCTCCCAGGGCTGGAGAAGTAAGGAGAATGGTCAGCCCTGCTTTGGAGCATGGCAAAGGGTTCTTGCTGCGGGGTAAGCACTTTTCTCTGATTTATGAGACTCTTGAGTTTGCACGGCTTCAGACAACATCCTCCAATCTGGCACCTACCCAGCATGATGGACTACAACTCCCATTGTCTTGCTTGTACAGCCAAATGGGGATTCTAGGACTGTGGCGCAGCTGGCTGGGAGTCAGCTACATTAAGATCACTACTGACCGAAAGGTCATGAGTTTGAAGGCAGCCCGAGTCGGAGTGAGCTCCGGAGCAAAATTGTGTAGCTTGTTGTCAACCTTTGCAGCCCGATAAGACAGTTGCATCTGTCAAGTAGGAAAGTTAGGTACCACTTTGTGTGGAGGCTAATTTAACTGATTTATGAGGCCATAAAAATCTCCAGGAAGTAAGCAAAGAATGAGGAAGCGACAGCTCCACTGGTGGCCAGAAGCTGGAATGTTAAATAGCCTCTAAGTGTCTGTCTATATGTGTTGTGTGTCTATGGCATCGAATGTTTACCATGTATATGTGCATTGTAATCCGCCCTGAGTCCCCTGTGGGGGTGAGAAGAGTGGAATATAAATACTGTAAATAATAAATAATTAATTAATAAATTCTGGATTTGGGGGATGGGAGTTGTAGTTTTGCAACTGGTTAAGTTTGCACTGCTTTGTCAATGCAGAGAATTTTCCTGACAATTTGCTCAAGTTGCAGCACTTCTAATGGAGAGCACATTCTGCAAACCAGCCATGAGCTATGAAACTGCTTTATATTTGTATTTCTGATTTGGAGGGAAGGCTAAGGCTGTGGTTCTTGACCTTCCTCATGCCGCAACTCCTTAATACACTTTTTTTCTCAGGCCCTCCTCTCTCTCACCATCCTATCCTTTCCCTATTCCTTCCCCTCCCCATTCGCTTCCTTCTCTCTTTTCCTCCTTCCCTCCCTCCCTCCTTTCTTCCCCTGTCTCCTTCTTTGCTTCCCTTCCACCTTTTTTCCTTCTTTTCTTCCCTCTTTCCTCCCTCCTAACCTCTTTCTCCTTCCTTCCTTCCTTCCTTCCTTCCTTCCTTCCTTCCTTCCTTCCTTCCTTCCTTCCTTCCCTTTGATCCTTCCTTCCTTCTTCCCTCTTTCATCCTTCTCTGCCTTTCTCCTTCCCTCCTTCCCTTTTGTCTTTCCTTCCTTCTCTCTTTCCTTTATTCTTCCCTTCATCCCTTCTCTTTTTCCTCCTTCCCTCCCTCCCTTCTCTCTTTTCCTCCTTATTCCCTCCTTCCCTTCTTTCCCTCTGTCCCCCTCTCTCTTTCCTTCCACCTTTTTTCCTTCCTTTCTTCCTTCTTTCCTTCCTCCTTACATCTTTCTCCTTCCTTCCTTCCTTCCTTCCTTCCTTCCTTCCTTCCTTTCATCCCTTCCTTCTTCCCCCTTTCCTCCTTCCTCTTTCTCCTTCCTCCCTTTCCTTTTGTCTTTCCTTCCTTCTCTCTTTCCTTTATCCTTTCCTTCCTCCCTTCTCTTTTTACTTCCTCCTTTCTTCCCTTCCTTCCTTCCATCCATCCATCCATCCATCACTGGGCAGACAGTCTTCTTAGCAGGGAGTGCTAGCGTGCGGCCCCCAAGTAAGAAAGTTTGCCCAGACCTGACATAATACTACGGATGGTTTGGGGTAGACTTGGAAAAGTTATTTTTTATACTACAACTCTCAAAATCCTCACTAGCCACACTAGTTGGGGAATTCTGGGAGTCGGAGTCCAAAAAGTAAGATTTCCAAGTAGAGTTTGTCATTTCTCTGGCTTCCTTTAAGGAAATGTATGAAGCAAAGCTGTGCTCTGTTGTGTTCCTTTTGGAAGTGAGAGGCAGGCGCTTTGTAGACGGCAATTGCACTTTGCAAAGCGAAGGCCGCAGCGCCCGAGGCTGGTGGCAACTGACGGTGTGATTCTGGGAACAAAATTCAATACCGCTAATGAAGAGACGACTTCTGACGTCAGCTGGCTTCAGAGAGGAAGCGTGTGCTGCATGTGGTCACATCGACTGGGAAAGGCTTCCGCTGGCTGGAAAAAGAACCAAGGGAAATATATATTTAGTCCCAAAGGTCAACTTTTCACATTATAAGGCAGCAAGTCTACATTTTTCTCCTCCTGCTCTGTAGTCTTGTTCACTTCTTCCGCCCCCCCTTTTTTACATATTGCTCTGATGTGTGCTTTGTCCTTTCCTTCTCCTTCTCTCCTTCCTTCTTTCCTCCATTCTCCCTCCCTCTTCCTTCTTTCCTTTTCTATTATTTTTCCCCAAGTCTTCCTTTCCTTCTCCTTCCTTTCTTTTCACTTCCCCCTCTCTCTTTCTTTTCTTCTTTTCCCTTCATCATTTTACGTTTTCCTCACTCCCTTTCCTTTTTTTCCCCACCCTTTCCTTTCCTCCCTTCCCATTTCCTTCTTTCTTTCCCCCTCCTCGTCTCTCTCCCGCTTTTCTTTTCTTCCTTTTCCATAGTTCGTTCTTCTTTTCTTTCTTCCTCTCGCCCTCCCTCCTTTATTTCCTCTGTCTTTCTTTCTTTCCCCCTTCCTTCCTTCCTTCCGTCTTCTCTTCCTTCCCAGAGTCCTGAGCATGCCTTTTGCAGAGCCAGGTCTGAAGTGGCCCGTCATTCTGCCGGGGGAATCCTTCTCTCATAGTATGTGTACTAGGCATGAGAAAAAAGTTATGAAAATGATTCGTTTCGTAAGAAATTCATAAGAAATGCTACTTTTGAGTATTTCCGCACCTGGAACGCCAACCAGGAAGTGGACTTTCTTTTTGAACTTCGGGGCCAGGATTTTCTTAAGTGTCGTTATTAGGTCGTAAGGGGGGGGGCACCCTCCTTCTCTCTCACCACCCTCCCGCCTCCCTTGCCAATAAGTATTATGGCAAGGCAAGCCCTAAACTCGCTCCTTTTATTTCGGCTGGAAGCCGGAAAAATGTAAACAGAGAGGATTACTCAGAAGTAAATCTGCAAGAGGGCACTTTGGATGGAGTGCCCTCCTTTGTGGATTTACTTCTGAGTAAACCTCTCTGTTTACATTTTTTCCAGGCTTCCCTGCCTCTCCTGCCTGCCAGGATCTAAAGCATCAAAGAGTATTGGGGTAAGAAACCAACCTGATGTATAATAGAATGAATGCTACTGTAAGTGCCTAATATTATAAGTAATCCAACTGGTCATACCTACATTCCATGCACATGCAATAATACCGCAGTAATAACAACAAGAGGTAAAATTCAAACCGAAGTATTCTAGCCCGGGTTTTGCCTTTTCCCGGGCTCAGAGAAGAGCCTTTTGCAGTTTGAGGAGGGAGCACAGTCAGAATACTTCGGTTTGAATTTTACCTCTTCTTATACCCATTGTTATTACTGCTGTATTATTGCATGTGCATGGAATGTAGGTATATGACCAGCCTGGGCAAACTTGGGCCCTCGCTCCCTCAGGATCGGGGTGAGAGAGAGCAGCGATGAGCGAGGGGGCTCCTCCTTTTTTGCTGCTTCCAGAATAGAATACCCCCTCCCTCCCTCCTTCCTATTTGGAGAGTCCCATCTAGAATTCAGTGTGATTTATTCAAGTTTTGGCCTACAACTCCCAGAACTCCCAGCCAATTTACCAGCTGTTAGGATTTCTGGGAGTTGTAGGCCAAAACCATCTGGAATGCGCATGCGCTGGCATACGAACTACTAACGAATTTCGTTAGTAATTAAGTTACATTTTAGAAATTTTTGGAATTTAGGCGCTCTCTGGCCGTGCCTCCGCATGCGCGGACACGGGGCTCCGCGCCTCTGCGCATGCGTACTGGTGTACTGACGAAGGGATGCCAGAATAGTAATGTTATCCCACAGAGAATATATTCGTTCGTGCAACTCTCTGCTCGCAGTGGCTGAATCGACTTATTGATGGAGATGAAAATAGGGTGCCCTTGCAATGAACTTGACTTTGAAACCTCTTGGCTTTTGCCAACTGTCGTTTGGGACCAATGAGAGTGATGTGAAAAGGGCACTGGGCACATGGATATTTGGACAAAATGATATCGCCAAAAAGATATAGTAAAAGGCGCCTCTGCAAGCAGTCCTCACAAGCTGTTTAACCTTCGGGCGCTTTTATTTTCCTTCCCTTAGTTGACACACACTCTACTCCAGTGTTTCCCAACTGGTGCGCCGCAGCACACTAGTGTGCCGTGAGCTATCATCAGGTGTGCCATGGGTTCCAATACCCTTTCTTCCCCCTCCTGCCGAACTCCTGCTGCTGCTGTTTGCGGGGGGAGGGGGAGGAGGAAGGGCCAGGCGGCAGCGAAGAAGGGACCGGGGCGCCACCTCCTTCGTCCGTTTCCTCTCCGTGCGCGCCAGCCAGCCTCCAATCGAGGGAGGGAGGAGGGAAGGGTGACGTCACTCGGGCCCCGCCCCCTTCCTAGTGCTCGCCATTTGAGGAGGAGGAAAGGCCAGCAGAGAGACTGAAGTGAGTGGAGGGAGGGTCAGAAAGAGGGCCGCCCATCATTATTTGAGTCCACAGTGCTTTCTGGATGTAGGTGAACTGCAACTCCCAAATGTCAAGGTCTATGTCCCCCAAACTCCATGTGTGTTCATAGTTGGGCATATTGAGTATTCATGCCAAGTGTGGTCCAGATCCATCATTATTTGAGTCCACAGTGCTCTCTGGGTGTAGGTGAACTACAACTTCCAAACTCAAGGTCAATTCCCAAACAAACCCTTTCAGTACTTTCTGTTGGTAATGAGAGTTCAATATGCCAAGTTTGGTTCAATTCCATTGTTGCAAGAGTTCAGGATGCTCTTTGATTGTGTGTTAACTATAAATCCCAGAAACTGTAACCCCCAAATGTCAAGGTCTATTTTCCCCAAACTCCATCTGTGTTCACATTTGGGCATATACAGTACTCATGCCAAGTTTGGTCCTGATCCAACATTGTTTGAGTCCACAGTGCTCTCTGGATATAGGTGAACTACAACTCCAAAACTCTAGGTCAGTGCCCACCAAACTCTTATAGTATTTTATCTTGGTAATGGGAGTTCTGTGTGGGAAGTTTGATTCCAGTCCATCATTGGTGGAGTTCAGAATGCTCTTTGATTGTGGGTGAACTACAACTCCCAGCAACTACAACTCCCAAATGAGAAAATCAGTTTTTTGAATGATGGTCCCTCCTTGGATTAGTATTAGTATGTTTTGTGGCCAAATTTGGCAGCAATTTGTTCAGTGGTTTCTGAGTTATGTTAATCCCACAAATGAACATTACATTATATATATTTATATATATTTATATATATATATATATATATATATATATATATATATATATATATATATATATATATATATATATAGCAAGAGAGAGAGCACAACAGCGCAGGCAGAAAAGCAAACATCACAGGGAAGCATGTCTGTGTAGGAGGGTGAACATTAGGAAGAACTTCCTGTGAGAGCTGTTCAGCAGTGGAACTCTCTGCCTCAGAGTGTGCTTCCGTCTGGCTGCTCTCTTTCCAGCCAGCTTCCCTGAGGACCAGGTGACTGCGATAAAAACTAAACACAGAGAGAGACTGACAGCTGTTGAGCAAGACCTTCGTGTGTGTCTTTCTGCCATTCCTGCCAGGATATCTATGTTGTGTTCATTGAAACAGGCCCAGGTTTCACACTGAGTGTATAAATACATTTAAAAACATATTAACTATATGTATTACTGTGTTAGAGTGTCGTTTTGCGTCATTTTGGTTGGTGGTGTGCCCCAGGATTTTGTAAATGTACAAAATGTGCCGCGGCTCAAAAAAGGTTGAAAAACACTGCTCTACTCTAGCTTTGGAGATTTGGATTACGAATCGGAACAGGATATCTTGAAATCTTCACTAATCAAAGCGGGAGCCATCCAAATCTCCAAAACATATTACTAATCGGACTTCAGCTGTTTTTGCACACTTCTATCAAGCAGAAAATGCTGCAGGCTGAAGCCAAACAGAGGTTGGATACTTTCTTTCCTGAGCTCAGAAAGTTACTTTTCAAAAAGCATTTTGTTCTTAAACCCATTACAGTGTCTTAAAAAGTAACCAGTTGTTATTAGACATAACAAAAGTGAAAATGAGTTGCAATAATTAGAAGAAGTTTGGAACTGTAATTGGAACCTCATATGACCCAAAAGACTCAAATAGGTGGCATTGTGAGTATTGCAACGTGTGACTTATGTGTGAATTTGAGGACATAATAGAAAATGATGAAAACGATTTGTGTCTTCCTTTTCTCAGAATTTGGAGGCAGGTCCATTTTCCTTCAAATAATAGCATTGTGTCACCTTCTCTCCACTCTGCAGGCCATGGCAACCATAAAGAAAGCAGTCCTTTCCTTAACAACGCTGACAGTGGCAAAGGAGACTACTATGACAGAAACCTGGCATTATTTGAGGTAATTAAAATGTATATATTCTTGATTTTCAGCATCTGTTGGCTCACGATCTATGGATTTGACTATGGATCATAATATATATTGTTGTTGTTCTTGTTGTTTACATGCGTGTAAATGTCTACTAAAGGAATGTTTCCATCTTCTTTCAGTGCTTCTGAGATGCTCTGTAGGGGCATTCATAAGCTCCTGAAAGCAAATAGAGCTCCCAAAACTCTAGCTAGCATTTGTGCAAGCTCTAGTTACAATTTGTGCAAACTCTAATTACCATTTGTGAAAACTCTAGCCATCATTTGTGCAAACTCTAGTTACCAATTGTGTTCACTCTAGTTACCATTCGTGCAAACTCCAGCCACCATTCATGCAAACTATAGTTACCATTCGTGCAAACTCTAGTTACCAATTGTGTTCACTCTAGTTACCATTTGTGCAAACTCCAGCCACCATTTGTGCAAACTCTAGTTTCCATTTGTGCAAACTCTAGTTACCATTCATGCAAACTCTAGTTACCATTTGTGCAAACTCTAGTTACCATTTGTACAAACTCTAGCCACCATTTGTGCAAACTCTAGTTACCATTTGTGCAAACTCTAGTTACCATTCGTGCAAACTCTAGTTACCATTTGTGCAAACTCTAGTTACCATTTGTACAAACTCTAGCCACCATTCGTGCAAACTCTAGTTACCAATTGTGTTAACTCTAGTTAACATTTGTGCAAACTCCAGCCACCATTTGTGCAAACTCTAGTTTTTGTACAAACATTTCATGCAAACTCTACCAATCGTTAGCCACCATTCATGCAATTTGTGCTCTAGTTACCATTTGTGCAAACTGCAAACTCTAGTTACCATTTGTACAAACTCTAGTTACCATTCGTGCAAACTCTAGTTACCATTCGTTCAAACTTTAGTTACCATTCGTACAAACTCTAGCCACCATTCGTGCAAACTCTAGCCACCATTCGTGCAAACTTTAGTTACCATTCGTACAAACCCTAGCCACCATTCATGCAAACTCTAGTTACCAATTGTGCAAACTCTAGTTACCATTCGTACAAACTCTAGCCACCATTCGTGCAAACTCTAGTGAAAAAGTAACAGGCCCATTTTTGATTATCTAAATTGTCCTTCACCATTGATTATCCTGGCTGGGTTGGGTGAGATTTGTAGTCCCACAACTAACTCATGAGCTAGTCATTTTGATTAGAGAATGCATAAGCAAAAGGAGAGTGGATCTTTCCTAAATCTCATTTTACAGTGTGATCTCTGTTTCAAACCATAGTAGGAAAATAAGTACTCAGCTTAAGTTAATGTTCACTAGGTTTTTCCCAGATTTCTCCCACACGTTTGGTGTCTGCCGTGCTGAGATTGATGATTGAGCAAAGGGTTTAAAACAAGCAAGCCAGCCAGCAATAAATAACCTTAAGGAGAGGCAATGTCCCCACCTCGAGATGCCTTTGTCATGTATTGGAATGGGCTTTTTTCCATTCAGAACACTCAGGGTTGCATCACAGAGGAGAATGGCTTCTCCGTGTTAGCTTAGAACAAGAGAGAAAAAGTACACCAGCCATGGAAAACGTGGCCAAGTCCAGCACTAAGTTATGGAGAGATGGGTCTTCACAGGTTTGTGACTTTGGGAAGAAGGGATAGATTGAGACCTGAAACCCAGGGTGCATCTACACTGTAGAAATACTTACTTTACTTTACTTAGGCGATTCTTCATTGCCTGAGTATGATGGCCCTCTAAGTGTAGTGCCTTGGCAGTGGATACATAGGTGACTGTGGAGCCCTATTCTTGATCCACATGTTCTTCCACATCAGTCTCCAAGTTGAAGGCGGTTCTGGTCAAGGTTGGCTTGATGCACCTTCCTCTGGGTACGTTTCTCCCTTTTGCTCTCCACTTGTGCCTCTTAGAATTCCACAGCACTGCTAGTCACAGCTGACCTCCAGTTAGAGCGCTCAAGGACCAGGGCTTCTCAGTTGTCTCTCGGTTTGTATGCCACAGTTTTTATGGTTAGCTTTAAGCCCATCTTTTAATCTCTTTTCCTGTCTACCAACATTATGTTTCCCATTTTGAGTTGGGAATATAGTAACTTCTTTGGGAGACAGTGATCAGGCATTTGGACAACGTAGCCTTCGGTCTGGCGGAGTTGATGGCATAGGAGCATTGCTTCAGTGCTGGTGGTCTTTGCTTCTTCCAGCACGCTGACATTTGTCTGCCTGTCTTCCCAAGAGATTTGCAGGATTTTTTGGAGGCAACGCTGATTGAATCGTTCCAGGACTTGAGTGTGACATCTGTAGATCAGGGGTGGCCAAGACGGTGATCGCGATCGACTGGGTGATCTTTGGGCCTCATCCGGGTGATCTTCAGACCCTCACCCGGTCAATGCGCGCTCCTGCGCACGCAGGCTCCCAGCGCTGCCTTCCTCTGCCCTGCAGTAGGCGACAGAGGCCCTCACAAGATTTCTCCTCGCTGCCTCTCTTTCGCCCGGATCCATGGATCCGGGTGAAAGAGAGGCGAGGGAAGCGCGCAGGGGTTTCCTCCTCTGTCGCCCTGCCATAGGCGACAGAGGAGGATGCCATAGGCATGGATCCGAAAAGAGAGGAGAGGGGAGCACGCCCTCCTCCTCTGTCACCTATGGCTCCTCGCCTCTCTCTCGCCCGGATCCATGGATCCGGCAAAAGAGAGGCGAGGGGGGAGCACGCAGGGGGCCTCCTCTGTCACCTATGGCAGGGCGGCGGCGACAGAGGAGGCCCGGATCCATGGATCCGGCAAAAGAGAGGAGAGGGGAGCTTTCGGGCCTCGGGGGGTTTCCTCCTCTGTTACTTGCATGTGAATATTGATATTTGTGATGTTGCCATGATATGTTACATATGCTTGAATGCTTGAATTTATGATACTGCCATATATGTCACATTTACTTGCATGTAGATATTGATACCAATGATATACCAATGATATGTTCCACTTGCTTGTATGTTTAGTATGTTCACACATGTCATAGATGTCATAGATATTGTCAGTTAGTAATTGATCCTGATGTTCTTTGCTATGATGCAATTCATATGTCCAATTGTGTAGCCCTGCCATAGGCGACAGAGGAGGATTAGGCCCCCGCGCGCTCTCCTAGCCTCTCTCTTGCCCGGATCCATGGATCCGGGCGAAAGAGAGGCGAAAGAGAGCGAGGGGAGCGTGGGGGTTTCTCCCTGTTGCCGCCCTGCCATAGGCGACAGAGGAGGAGGAGGCCCCGTGCGCTCTCCTTGCCTCTCTCTCAGCCGGATCCATGGATCCGGGTGAGAGACAGGCGAGGGCAGCGCGACGGGGGCCTCGAGAGGCGCCATGGATCGGAGCGCCTCCCCCAAAATCCGGTGAGCAACCAAACTAATAAGAAACCGCCCACGGGTGCACGCGCACGCGCGCGCAGCAGGTGATCTTTTCAACTTGGTTGCTCAAAAGTAGCTCGCATGCTGAAAAGTGTGAGCACCCCTGCTGTAGATGGTCCACGTTTGGCAGGCATATAGCAGAGTTTGTTTGTTTGTTTGTTTGTTTGTTTATTTATTTGAACTTATCAGTCACCACTCCTGTTCGGCTCAGGGCGACTTACAACAGTAAAATCACAGAATAAACAACAGTAAAATCACAGAATAAAATACCATATGACAACAAACATAACTACAATTCAAATACTAAAATTAAACAACAGCTATAAAGCCAGGATAGTGTCAAGGAGATCGGCAGATTCTTAGGAGCCAAATGCCTGTTGGAACAGGAGTGTTTTGCATGCCTTCCGAAATGCCAGCAAGCCTGGGATGGCGCGAATTTCAGAAGGCAACACGTTCCACAAGATGGGGGCTATAATCAAAAAAGCCCTCCTTCGAGTAGCCCGGAGGTGGTACTCCTTTGAGCTTGGGATCGCAAGAAGATTTCCTGTCGCCGAGCGCAGAGGTCTAATGGGACAATATGGGAAGAGGCGGTCCCTTAGGTAAACTGGCCCCAGACCATTCAAGGCCTTGAAGGTCAGAACCAACACTTTGAAGGTGATCCGGCATTCCACTGGCAACCAGTGCAGTTCGCGCAGGATAGGTGTGATATGGCTGCTCATTGGGGCACCTGCCAGCAGCCAAGCTGCTGTGTTCTGCACCAGTTTCAGTTTCCGGATCACCGACAGAGGCAGGCCAATGTAAAGAGCGTTACAGTAGTCTAATCTTGAGATGACCGTGGCTTGGACCACTGTGGCCAAGTCGCGACGGGACAAGTAGGGGGCCAAATTCCTCGCCTGGCATAGATGGAAAAACGCTACTCTACTGACGATGGAGATATGTGTCTCCATTGTCAGTTGAGAGTCCAGAGTGACACCGAGACTTTTAACTGATGGCGACGGACAACGCCGTTCAGGGTTGGAAGTTGGATCTCACTACTGCCCGTTGGGGAGACAGTGGCTTTATAAACAAGCACCTTGGTCTCCCTACGGATGTCCTGGTCCTCAAACACTCTCTGCTCCATTTCGGAAAAATGCTGCACTTGCAGAGCTCAGGCGGTGTTGTATTTCAGTGTCAATGTTGATTTTTGTGGAGAGGTGGCTGCCAAGGGAGGGGAAATGGTCTCCATTTTTTAATGTTCCACCATTAAGCTGTATTTCTGGCATTGGACAGGGATTGGCTGGTGACTGCTGAAAGAGCACTTTGGTTTTTTCGATGCTCAATGAGAGGCCGATCTTCTCGTATGCTTCTGCAAAGGTGTTTAAAGGCGCATAGACTACATTATCATTGGCATATTGGAGTTCTATAACAGATGTTGTGACCTTGGTTTTGGCTTTCAGTCTGCTGAGGTTCAATAGCTTGCCATCTGTCCAATAGGTGATTTCCATCAACAAGATGAAGTATCATAGCGATGAAGATGGAAAATAAGGTTGGGACAATAACACATCCCTGTTTGACACCTGATTCCATCTTAAATGTGTCACTGTAGAAATGATGCAGTATGACACCACTTTATCAGCAGTGGGAATTATAGTTGGTAAGGCACCAGCAGAGAAGGCTAAGAACCTTGCAAAACGACAACGCCAGGATTCCATAGCATCAGGCCCGGATTATCATTTAGGGCAGCAAGGCCGTGGCCTATGGGCGTAAACCGAGGGGAGCGCCAGATCAAGGGGAAAAAATGGTGACGACTTGCACCGAGTTGTCCCAGCGGCAGCTGCTCGGCGCCCTTCCACGCGTGCGCCCCATTCACGCAGCGCAGCTGCCGCTACCTTTGGAGCAACTCGCCGTGGTCTCAGAAGGAGGGAGGGAAGAGGAGTGCAGCCCGAGCAACATCACTCAGGCCCCACCCCGAAGGGAGTGATGTCACTTGGGGCCCACCCCCGGAGGGAATGGCGTCGCTCAGGCTGCACTCCTCCTCCCTCCCTCCTTCTGAGACCACGGTGAGTTGTCCCAAAGGCAGCTGCTCGGCGCCCTTCCACGCGTGCGCCCCATTCACGCAGCTGTCGCTGCCTTTGGGACAACTCGCCGTGGTCTCAGAAGGAGGGAGGGAAGAGGAGTGCAGCCCGAGTGACACCTCGCCCCGGTGGAAGTGACGTCTCTTGGGTCTCGCTCCCGGAGGGAGTGGCGTTGCTCGGGCTGCACTCCTCCTCCCTCCCTCCCTCCCTCCTTCTGAGACCACGGTGAGTTGTCCCAAAGGCAGCTGCTCGGCGCCCTTCCACGCGTGCGCCCCATTCACGCAGCTGTCGCTGCCTTTGGGACAACTCGCCGTGGTCTCAGAAGGAGGGAGGAAGTAGGAGTGCAGCCCGAGTGACACCTCGCCCCCGGAGGAAGTGACGTCACTTGGGTCTCGCTCCCGGAGGGAGTGGCGTTGCTCGGGCTGCACTCCTCCTCCCTCCCTCCCTCCCTCCTTCTGAGACCACGGTGAGTTGTCCCAAAGGCAGCTGCTTGGCGCCCTTCCATGTGGCGCCCCATTCACGCAGCTGTCGCTGCCTTTGGGACAACTCGCCGTGGTCTCAGAAGGAGGGAGGAAGTAGGAGTGCAGCCCGAGTGACACCTCGCCCGCGGAGGAAGTGACGTCACTTGGGTCTCGCTCCCGGAGGGAGTGGCGTTGCTCGGGCTGCACTCCTCCTCCCTCCCTCCCTCCTTCTGAGACCACGGTGAGTTGTCCCAAAGGCAGCTGCTTGGCGCCCTTCCATGTGGCGCCCCATTCACGCAGCTGTCGCTGCCTTTGGGACAACTCGCCGTGGTCTCAGAAGGAGGGAGGAAGTAGGAGTGCAGCCCGAGCGACACCTCGCCCCCCGGAGGAAGTGACATCACTTGGGTCTCGCTCCCGGAGGGAGTGGCGTTGCTCGGGCTGCACTCCTCCCCCCTCCCTCCTTCTGAGACCACGGTGAGTTGTCCCAAAGGCAGCTGCTTGGCGCCCTTCCATGCGGCGCCCCATTCACGCAGCTGCCGCTGCCTTTGGGACAACTCGCCGTGGTCTCAGAAGGAGGTAGGGAGGAGGAGTGCAGCCCGAGCGATGCCACTCCCTCCGGGGGTGGGGCCTGAGTGATGTCACTCCCTTCGGGGGCGGGGCCCGAGTGGCGGCGCGCGAAAGGGGGCGTAATTCCAAAGTGTGGCCTAGGGCGCAAAAAGGTCTTAATCCGGGCCTGCATAGCATTGAGCCGTGGCAGTTAAGGTGGCATCAAACTGCATTAATTCTGCAATGTAGATGCCCCCGAAGTTCAGAGCTGTTTCTGTCTCTCCACAGAAGAGTCCTTCTACCTCTTAGCTGGGTGTTGTGTAAAAATGGGCGTTAGCAAAGAGCTGCTTCATGAGGTTGCCACGCGAAGCTCCGTTCTGTGCAAATAGTTTCCATGGGGACAGGCCTCAAGATTTCCTGCCATTGACCCAAGCGGGTCTCTCTCCAGTTTGTTGAAGGCACATTAAATCCTGGGCAAAAGAAGATAGAAGAGAGATATGAAGAGGAAAAGGCCAACATCCCTCGGAAGACAATATATTTTATTGGTACCAACTAAAATGCTACAAAAGCATAAATAGGCTCAGTGTTTTGAATGTTCTCTACTCCGTTTGCTCCTTCGTAAATGTGCCTGGCTGCCGTCAGGAATGTGCAACTTGGCTCAAGCGTTCGGCTCCTTCCTCCTTCTCATTTTGTTGTGTTTTGACACATCTTGTTGTAATTGCTGGGAAAGGTTAGCTGGCTTGCGCAAGGGAGGCTTGTTGGCTTTCGGCAAATGCAAGCCTGCTTTGAGAGAGAGAGAAATGGGGAGAGTTACGTTAGCAAAATGTCTTTGCGGAGTCAGAGAATGATACAACCATAGAGTTGGAAGGGACTCCCAAGGGCCATCCAGTCTAACCTCATTCAGCCAGGCACAGTTAAAACCCTCCCGACAGATAGCCATCCACCAGACTTAGAGGCAGCAACATATTCCACTTTGGAACAGCTCTGATCATCACAAAGTTAACGGCAGTCTCTGAAGATGTGACACGAGCATCTGCTTGTCCGGTTTTGATGGATTCGTTTCAATCTGTTCAGCTCGAGGATGTGGACAAGATTCTTGGAGAGGCGAGAGTGACTACATGCATCCTAGACCCCTGCCCATCCTGGCTGGTAAAGGAAGCCAGAGGGGGTTTGGCAGAGTGGGTTAAGGTGGTGGTTAATGACTCCCTTCGGGAAGGCAAAATTCCAGCCAGCTTAAAACAAGCTGTTATAAAACCACTGTTGAAGAAACCATCACTGGACCCCACTCAATTCGTCAACTATCGGCCAGTTTCCAATCTCCCCTACTTGAGCAAAGTCCTGGAACGTGTGGTTGCCTCACAACTCCAGGAATTCTTGGTAGACACTGATTATCTGGATCCGGCACAGTCTGGCTTTAGGCCGGGACATGGCTCTGAGACAGCCTTGGTCGCCTTAGTGGATGATCTACGCCGGGAACTCGACAGGGGGAGTGTGTCCCTGTTGGTTCTGCTGGACCTCTCAGCGGCCTTCGATACCGTCGACCACGGTATCCTTCTGAGATGCCTCTCAGGAATGGGCCTCGGAGATACTGCTTTGCAGTGGCTCCAGTCCTTCCTCGAGGATCGCTCCCAGAAGATGTTGCTAGGGGACTCCTGCTCGGCCCCACGGCCATTGTACTGTGGGGTCCCGCAGGGTTCAATACTGTCCCCTATGCAGTGCCGGCCTTTGGCATTCCGCCATGTAAGCGGCCGCGTAGGGCGACGGGTCCTGGGAGGGGCGTCGCCGCCTGCGAGGGGCGCCGCCACGCTGGCCGCCCCTCCGCCGCGCCTCCTGCCCGGGAGCCAGTGCTCCCCGCCGGCGGCGCAGCCGGTGATGCAGCCGGCGGTGCAGGCGGCGCAGGCGGCGATGTAGCCGCGCCGGACGTCACTGCGCATGCGCAGGCGTTCGTGACGCACTCGCGCAGCTGCGCGTGACGTCACCACGCATGTGCAGGTGTGCATGACGTCGCCGCGCAGCTGCGTGTGACGTCACTGCGCATGCGCGGTGACGTCGCCGCGCGGGCTGCGGTGTCCAGCAGCCATGGGGGGGGGCAGAAATGAGGCTCGCGTACCCCCCCAGGAGAGGTGAGACCGCCCCTGCCCCTATGTTATTTAACATATACATGAAGCCGTTGGGGGAGATCATCCGGAGTTTCGGGGTGCGGTGTCATCTGTACGCAGATGATGTCCAACTCTGTCACTCCTTCCCACCTGCTACTAAGGAGGCTGTTCAAGTCCTGAACCGGTGCTTGCCCGCTGTAACGGACTGGATGAGGGCTAACAGATTGAAACTAAATCCAGGCAAGACAGAGGTACTCCTGGTCAGTCGTAAGGCCAAACAGGGCATAGAGTTACAGCCTGTGCTTTACGGGGTTACACTCCCCCTGAAGACACAGGTTCGCATTCTGGGAGTGATCCTGGATTCATCGCTGAGCCTGGAACCCCAGGTCTCGCCAGTGGCTGGGAGACCTTTTGCACGGTTAAAGCTTGTGCGCCAGCTGCGCCCGTACCTTGGGAAGTCTGACTTGGCCCCGGTAGTCCATGCTCTGGTTACATCTCAAATAGACTACTGCAACGCTTTCTATGTGGGGTTGCCTCTGAAGACTGCTCGGAAACTGCAATTAGTCCAATGCTCGGCAGCCAGGTTACTAACGGGAGCAGGGTACAGGGAGCATACAACTCCCTTGTTGCGCCAGCTCCACTGGCTGCCAATTAGCTTCCGGGCACCATTCAAAGTGCTGGTTTTAACCTACAAAACCCTATATGGTTCCGGCCCAGTTTACCTGTCCGAACAGATTCTCCCCTATGAACAATCAAGGACATTAAGATTCTCCGGAGAGGCCCTGCTCTCGATCCCGCCGGCTTCGCAAGCACGGCTGGTGGGGACGGGAGACAGGGCCTTCTCTGTGGTCGCCCCTCGGCTGTGGAACTCTCTCCCAAGTGATGCTAGATCTGCCCCCTCTCTGTTGTCCTTTAGGAGGCTGGTGAATTCCTGGATGTGGAACCAAGCCTTCCCAGAATAGGCTGAGATTGGCTATTGTCTGAATGAATGACCACGTTCACAGATTGAGTGGAATTGTTTTAGTGGCGATGTGGTTTTATGCTGGGATTTGTATGTATTTTAATATGTTGTTGTAGTTGTTTTTAAACTGTATAGCATTGAATTTTTGCTGTAATGCCGGTCTGAGTCCCTCGATAGAGGTGAGAAGGTCGGGGCACAAAAGTTTTAAATAAATAAATAAAGTTCTTCCTAAGGTTTAGGTCAGGGGTCGGGAACCTTTTTGACTCAGAGAGCCATGAAAGCAAAATATTTGGAAATGTATTTCAGTGAGAGCCATATAATATAATAATGCAAGGAGCCCCCTTTCCTCCTTCCAAACCCACCTCCTTTCCAACGCCTCCCTGAACTTTAGGGGCTCCTCTGCCAGTCAAATTCTCCCAGCCGCCTCTGCATTTCCCCCCAATCGCTGAAAGCAAGGGCTGGAAGGAAGCAAAGAAGGAAAAGAAAGATAGGGAAGTAGATCAGAGTCTTCCTCTCCTCCTGCAAGAACTCACCTGGACCCAGATTAAGTGCAAGAGCCTCCCCGGGATGGAGCTGCCCCCTCTTAAAGGGCACATGGTGTGGGCTTCTCTGGGAGGCTGAGCACGGTGCGCACGAAGCCAGTTTCCGCTACCGTCCCTTCAGGCCAGCAGCCCTCACGCGGGCCGAAGCAGACGAGACGGAAGAGGACAGAGAAGAGGTGGAAGAAGAATTGAGGGTGAAATCTCCCGCCAATCTCAAGGCGTCGAGAGGGCCTCTTCCTGAGTCGCCACGCACGCCGCGGCCAATCAGACCACCTCTTTCCGTTCTCTCATGCACGTGCTTTGGCCAGCGTAGTGGCCACATGTTATGCTTGCCTGCCCTAAAGAAAATGTGTTTCTCAGCAGCATAGACGGTCCCGGCCGCCGTCTGAAAATGGCTGCCATGTATGTGAGGGCTGGGAAACAATTGGGAAAGGAACAAGAAAGGTGCTGCAGTAGTGCCTCGGGACACTAAATTCAGACCCAAAATACGGGACATGTGGCAGCCCTATCTGCGAGACAGATGCAATCATCAAAAGAGCCACACCTGGCTCGCGAGCCATAGGTTCCCAGCCCCTGGTTTAGGTGGATTATTCCCCCCTGCAATTGAATCCTTTGCTCTCTGTCCTAGTTTCCAGAGCATCAGAAAACAAGCTTGCCCCCTCCTCAATGTGGCACCCATTGAAATATTTAAACATGGCTCTCATGTCCTTTTCTCTCAGCCTTCTTTTCTCCAAGCCAAACATCTCTGTCTCGGCTGTTCCATATAGGACTTTGTTTCCAAACCTTTGACCATTTTGGTCGCCCTTCTCTGGACACCTTCTGACTTGTCTTCGTGAATTGCTTTGCCCAGAACTGGACAGAGGGTCATTCCAGGTGAAGCCTGACCAAAGCGGAAGAGAATGGGACTACGACTTTCCTTGATCTCGATACTGTACTCCGATTGATGCAGCCTAAAATTGCACTGGGCCGCATCACTCGGTTGACTCACGTTTACCTCGTGAGTCAACCACTAAGGGCCCTTCCACACAGCCATACAATTCAGAATATAAAGATAAATAATCCACAATATCTGCTTTGAGTTCAAAGCAGATATTGTGGATTATCTGCTTTGAATCTACACTGCCATATAATCCAATTGTCTGAATCCACACTGCCATATAATCCAATTCGATTCTGGTGGCACAACAGGTTAAACCATTTAGCTGCTGAACTTGGTGACCAGAACATTGGCATTTTGAATCCATGGGATAGGGTGAGCTCCCACTGTTAGCCCCAGCTCCTGCCAACCTAGCAGTTCAAAAACATTTCCTGCTTATGGAATGGTCCGTCCTCCACGCCATTGGAATTGCTCACTAAGACTTGACTCACTTGAGGACGCCCATCTAGACAAGCCTCTGAAGAAGTCCTAAAGCCGAAATGGCCGCCGGCCGGCTTGGGGGTGAGCTCCTGCCGTCAGGCAACCCCCATTGCTCTCTCACCACGGTGAGATGAACGTGGGGCAGCTTTTTCCTCCACTGCATTGGCAGCTTGGTTATATTCTTAGACGCTAGCCCAAACTCAACTAAACTACAAGGACCACAGTCCTCCGCGGCCAGCCGCAACAGCGACGCCGCGCAAGCGCAAACATTCATCCCGCGGAGCTAGCGACTTCCTGAACTACAGCGACCAGCTAACCTTGCGGTCACTCACCAACGCATGCGCACTGCATGCCAAGGACACTTTAGCGGTCCCAGTATTCAGCTCCTTCCAGAGCGGGCTTCAATCCTGGTTCCCTGCCAGAATAATACCTCATATACAGACATTGCTCCTTCGCAGGGACATAGGACGTGAGAGAGCTTATATGGTTTTCTCACCTAGTAAAAATTATTCTGTTATTCATGACTTCATGCATTCATATTGTTTAATTTATATGTTGATGTGTTTTGATGCAATTTCTCATTGATGAATGTACCACTGTGTTATCTCGCTGTACTTGCATGTCTCAATCTTTGTTCCCACTGAGGATTATTCACTGCAGCAATGTACTAGCGAATAGATACTATTTTTGATAATTACTGCTTATTGTTTGATTTAATGATCTTTCCACCTGAATCGTTTTCAGTAGCCCCAGCTCCTGCCAACCTAGCAGTTCAAAAACATGCAAATGTGGGTAGATAAATAGGTACCATCTCGGCAGGAAGGTAAACAGCGCTTCATGCAGTCATGCCAAGCCACATGACTTAGGAGGTGCCTAACACAGGCTCTATGGCTTAGAAATGGAGATGAGCACCACCCCGGAGTCGGAAGGGGAAGCCTTTACCTATCTGTGTTTTGCTGTTTCAATGCATTAAATGTTGCCTTTGTGTTTGTGTATGTTGGAATCTGCCCTGTGTCTCCTTGGAGTGATAAGGCGGAAATTACTATTATTATTATTATTATTATTATGGTAAAGGTTTTCCCCTGACATAAAGTCCAGTCGTGTCCGACTCTGGGGGTTGGCACTCATCTCCATTTCTAAGCTGAAGAGCCGGCGTTGTCGGTAGACACCTCCTAGGTCATATGGCCAGCATGACTGCATAGATCTGCGTTACCTTCCCACCAGAACAGTACCTATTGATCTACTCACATGTGCATGTTTTCGAACTGCTAGGTTGGCAGAAGCTGGGGCTAACAGCAAGAGCACACCCCACTACCCGGATTCGAACCAGTGACTTTTTGGTCTGCAAGTTCAGCAGCTCAGCAGTTTAACCCACTGCATCATCAGGGCTCCTATTGTTGTTGTTGTTTTTGTCAGTGTTTTTCAGCTGTGTGGAAGGGGTGTAACATTCCTAGAGCCAGGTGTCGCCCATCTTGTATCTGTGCATTTCATTTATATTGTCGAAGTGTAGTACCATACAGTCTATATTGTTTTTGCTAAATATTCTCAGAAGAAAGCTCTAGTGCAGGCATGGGCAAACTCCAGCCCTCCAGGTGTTTTGGACTTCAACTCTCACAATTCCTAGCAGCCGGTAGTGCCACCTCAATCTACCAAAGCCAGGATCCCATAGGATCATCACACTTTAATTGTGTAATGCAAATGGACCCATAGGTTTGGAGAAAAGACAGGGTCTAAAAAGAGATGGTGTTGACAACAATACAGTCATACCTTGAGTTAGAGCTTAATCAATCCCATGGCTGAGCTCTTAACTCAAAACACTGCTCTTATGTCAAAGCAAAATAGGCCGATCAGTGGCTCTTAACTCAAATGCTCTTAAGTTAGGGCACTCTTAAGTTGAGTCTCCGCTGCAATGACAAGATACCAAACAGTTGCTTAGTATTTCTGAGTATTCAGTAATATTCTTAATTTCCACCTTCAACAATTCTTTGGTTTCCTTCGCAGGAGGAGCTGGACATTCGCCCCAAAGTCTCATCTCTCCTTGGCAAACTGGTCAGCTACACGAATCTCACGCAAGGAGCCAAGGAACATGAAGAAGCAGAAAGTGCTGAAGGGTCAAGGAAGAAAGTATCAAAAGTATGTGGTCAACGGGCAGTTTGTGTGGGAGGCAACTAGATAGTAAAAACAGCCTCCATCCCAGCAGCAGGGCCTGAGACGGCAAAGCAGGAGCCGGTGAATTTGGACGAGTCTGTGCTCAAGTTTAACCTCTTGCCACATCATGGAATAACCATCTCTTTGCTCACACTAAGAAAATTCAATACGCTTTAATTTGGAAGCAGGGGGTATTGATTCTGTGACGGGTTTGGCACGAAAGAGGCTGTTCTTTCGGGCAGGAAACCTCTGATGGAGACTGCTGTCAATTTTGTCCCTTGGGCTTTATTTGAGAGGCTCTTCATTGTGAATGGTTCTCCAATTCTGTAAGCGAGAGGGGTTCCTGAATTCATCCCATTTGGCTTCTCTTGCGTCCCCTCTCCCCACAAGTTGCCACCTTAGAAACCAAGGACTTCATCACACGTAATAACATCAGTTTAAGACAGTGTTTTTCAACCTTTTTTGAGCCGCAGCACATTTTTTGCATTGACAAAATCCTGGGGCACACCACCAACCAAAATGACACAAAACGACACTCTAACACAGTAATACATATACTTAATATGTTTTTAAATGTATTTATACACTCAGTGTGAAACCTGGGCCTGTTCTGATGAACACAACATAGATATCCTGGCAGGAATGGCAGAAAGACACAAACTTCCCACACAGAACTCCCATAACCAAGAGAAAATGCTATAAGAGTTTGGTGGGCATTGGCCTTGAGTTTTGGAGTTGTAGTTCACCTATATCCAGAGAGCACTGTGGACTCGAACAATGTTGGATCAGGACCAAACTTGAAATGAATACTCAATATGCCCAAATATGAACGCAGATGGAGTTCAGGGGAAATAGACCTTGACATTTGGGAGTTGTAGTTGCTGGGATTTATAGTTCCCCTACAATCAAAGAGCATTCTGAACCCCACCAATGATAGAACTGGGCCAAACTTCCCACACACAACCTCCAGGTGGCTCCCTTCCTGAATGGCTCTCTCCCTCTTCCACACCAGAAGGGAAGGCACTCACTCGGTCCGCGGTTGCCTTCCTTCCTTCCTTCTTTCCTGCGGTTCGAAAGAAGAAGCTAGTGGGCCTGCCTCGGACTGTGCTCCTCACTTCCGCTTTCGTTCCCCACCCTCCTTCGATTGGAGGCTGGCTGGCTGTGGAAACGGCCGAAGGAGCTGGTGCCCCGGCCCCTTCTTCTTCGCTGCTGCCGCCCAGTCCTTCCTCCTCCTCCTCCCCCAAGCAGCAGCAGCAGGAGTTCGACAGGAGGGGGAAGAAAGGGGGGAAGAGAGGTTTTACCGCGGCACACCAGGTGATCGCTCACGGCACACTAGTGTGCCACGGAACAGTGGTTGGGAAACACTGACGTAGAGACATGTAAAAATGTGAAATTTAACGTGTGATTGGAATTCCCCATAGTCCACATGTAAAGATAATGATAACGTCATCATGGAGGGAGGAGACAAGATGGGCAGTATACATTTCTTTCTTCCGCCATAATCTTTAAACTCGCGAAAGAAGGAATTATTTATTTATTTATTTATTTACAGTATTTATATTCTGCCCTTCTCACCCCGCAGGGGACTCAGGGCGGATTACAATGTACACATACACGGCAAACATTCAATGCCAAAGACACACAACACATATAGACAGTCAGTTAGAGGCTATTTAACTTTTTTCTGGCCACCAGGGGAGCTGTCGCTTCACCGTCCATCTGCGACACTGATGAAGTACTTTCCGCATTCCCCGCATGGAGATTTTTTATGGCCTCGTAAATTTTGTTACGTTTGCCTCCCCACACATAGGTGGTACCTAAATTTCCTGCTTGACAGATGCAACTGTCTTTCGGGTTGCAAAGGTCGACAATAAGCTACGCAATTGGCCGGAATCTCACTCTGACCTGGGCTGGGTTTGAACTCACGACCTTCCGGTCAGTAGTGATCTTTAATGCAACTGCCACCCAGCCAGCTGCGCCACAGTCCCGGTAATGGTAATTTATATCTTGTTTTAACAATGTAAATTCAATGGAGTTATCTTTTGAATGGAAAGGTATATCTGTACTTATAAATAGCAATATAGAATAATATAGAATATAAGAAATCCCGTTTAATGATCTCGCGTAATAAAGTATTTTTGCAAGAACAAACACAGAGAACTATGTACTTAATATTATATACTTTAGTGTTTCCCAACCGCTGTGCCGCAGCACACTAGTGATCCGTGAGAGATCAGCTCATGTTCCGCGAGAAAACACTCTCCCCCCCCCTTCTTCCCCCTGGGGCTGGGCGATGCTCTCCTCCTCCTCCAGAAGTGGGCCCACAGGATAGTCTATCCTGTGGGCTCACTTCCGGAGGAGGCGGAAACCTGGGCACCTCTGGGAGCCTTTCTCCCGGTACATGGCTCTGCCGAGCCTGGCGGAGCCGCAAACCGAGAGAATGGCTCCCCGCAGGGCCCAGGCCCTGCTTGGGAGCCGGGTTTGGCCGGCTCCCGACTTCCCCCGAGACCAGCGGGAGATGCGAGCCGGCCAAACCCGGCTCCCCCACAGGGCCCAGGCCCTGCTTGAGAGGCGGGTTTGGCCGGCTCGCGTCTTCCACCAAGCTTGGCAGGAGACGCGACCCAGCCAAACCTGGCTCCCAGGCAGGGCCTGTTTCTTGCGGGGAGCCTTTCTCCCGGTTCGCAGCTCCGCCAAGCCCGGTGGAGCCGCAAACTGGGAGAACGGCTCTCCGCAAGGCCCCGCCCCTCTCTCCTCCCCCTCCTCCCCAGTGCACTGGAAACCGCTCTCGGCCTCCCTCCGGCTCCCTGCCTGCCGCCGTGGCACCTTCCTTCCTACTTGCTTCGCCCGTCCCGAGTCCCAAGTGCTCTCTGGATGTAGGTGAACTACAACTCCAAAACTCAAAAATTCCTATTACCTATATGTATTACTGTGTTAGAGTGTCATTTTGTGTCATTTTGGTTGGTGGTGTGCCCCCAGATTTTGGAAATTTAAAAAGTGTGCCGTGGCTGAAAAAAGGTTGGGAAACACTGATATACTTTATGCTCCTTGAGTATTAATTTTTTCCTGACATAGATTCGTTTGCGTATTTTGGCATCCAACAAACACTCTGGGATAGTGTATAGTAGTATATCCCAAATGTCTTCCCATCGGACCAAGCCCAAATGCTCGTATATCACAATGGATGCCGTTCTTGCTTCTGACCCCTTCTGCATTGCCCCTATATCCCAGGATCTGATCCCAGATTGTCTGATTACCCCAGATTATCTGACAGTGGAGACTCATACAATCTAGTTTAAATCTGGGATCAGATCCTGGGATATAGAGCAATGTAGAAAGGGCCTCACTCTTAATAATAAGATATACCGCGCAACCCCTGTATCCATATTGCTGGCCAGACCACCGTTAACCTGAAACCATAGATATGGCATAACACCCTTAAGTTGCATTGGGGACCCCAGAGCCCCCGAGAGATGTTGGTGCCTCTTCCGATCTGCTTTTGATGCATTGTTTTCATCTCTTCCAGTCACCCAGCATGGGCACCTTGATGGGCGTCTACCTACCGTGCATGCAGAATATTTTTGGGGTCATCCTCTTCCTTCGGTTGACGTGGATGGTGGGAACAGCCGGTGTCCTCCAGTCATTCCTGATCGTCTTGATCTGCTGCTGTTGTGTGAGTCCGTGGCACACCCTTCCATTGCACACAAAATATGCACATTTAGGATTGAAGTATTATAAAGGGACTCTCTATGTTGAACCCGGGAATTCCTTTTTATATAGGAAGGAGCTGTGGTAGCACAGTGGATTAAACCTCTAGCTGCAGAAAAACTTGCTGACTGGAAGGTCAGCGGTTTGATGCCATGGGTCCGTTGTCATCCATTAAGAGACTCGGGGTAACCCTGGACCCTCTGCTGTCAATGGAGGCCCATTTCTCCACCGTCAGCAGAGTGGCATTTTTCCACCTTCGCCAGGTGAGGAAGCTTGCCCCCTACTTGTCCCATCGCAACCTGGCCACAGTGGTCCAAGCCACGGTCATCTCATGGCTAGACTACTGTAACGCTCTGTACATTGGCCTTCCCCTGTCGGTGATCCGGAAACTCAAGCTGGTGCAGCACGCTGGTTAAGTCACATTCCTGACAAACTGCACTTAGAATGCCGGATCACCTTCAAAGTGTTAGTCTTGACTTTTAAGGCCTTACATGGTCTGGAGCCAGTGTACCTGCGGGACCGCCAGGCCCGGATTAACAACTTTTTGCGCCCTAGGCCACACTTTGGAATGACGCCCCCTCTACTACCGGCACTGAAAGTTGTTGTTTGGGATCCGGAAATGGAGGTTGGGGCCCAAGCCGCGCCTGCATTTCCTTCCTTCCTTCCTTCCTCACGGGGGCCGCGGTGGGGTGGCCATCTGCCGGGGCCGATTAGGATCCCTGCACCCCAGGGAGGGAGAGTAGTGGGGAGAGGCACGAGGGGCCTTCCTTCGTGGGGGGGGGGGCTCCCTGGAGATAGACACCCACCCGTCTTTGTCTCTTTTAGGGCCGCTGCTCCTCTTCCTCCTCGGTTGCAATCCGTGGCTCAGGGAGAACCCCCCCCCCTCCATGGGCTTCTGCCTCCAAGCAGGCCCTCGCCTTCCTATTGGCCGAGTCCGCTGAGCCACGCCCGCCCGGGAGGGAGGGAGGTTCCCCAATTGGCCGGCTGCTGCTCTTCAGCTTTGATTGATGGGTGTCACAAGGTGGGAGGCGGGGCCAGGAGGCGAGCTCGGAGGACTCACTCCTGGCCCAGCCCGCTCCCCGCCTCCCAGGGAGGGAAGGAGGGAAGGAGTGACATCACCCTAAGAGGCGACGGAGCAAACAAGGAAGGCGGGCCTGGCAGAGGAGGAGGGAGTGATGTCACCCTGGGAAGCCCCGCCCCTAGCTGCGTAGCGGGGAGGAGGGAGGGAGGGAAGCGAGGGAAGCCGCCGCCGCTGCTCCTCACCCTGTGTCCTCCTGCCTTGAGACCAGGCTCGGCCCTCCCTCCCTCCGGAGCCTTTGTGCTTCGACTCCCGCCATTCCCAAGGCCTGGCCACGGAGGGTTTTTTTTAAATTAACTTTTTTGGTCCGTGAATTGCGCCCCCCTCAGCTTGCGCCCCTAGGCCATGGCCTAGGTTGGCCTTATGGGTTATCCGGGCCTGGGGACTGCCTCATCCCGTATTATCCCACCAGATCTCTGCGTTCTGAAGAACATAACCTCCTTGTTGTCCCCAGTCCAAAGACATTTCGCCTGCCTGCGACCCGTCGCCGGGCTTTTTCGATCGTGGCTCCAACACTTTGGAACTCATTGCCCGCCGACGTTTGTGCCATTCAGAACATCCTCCCATTTAGGAAAGCCTGCAAGACTCTGTTGTTTCAGCAGGCTTTTGGGGTTGGATGAAATGCAGTCTCCCTCTGCATACCGCCATCTTGTATTACCTTCTGTTGTCGCCGTGTTTAATGTGCGACCTAGTGTGCCTTTTTATCTGTGGTTTTATTGTGGTTTTAACTTTCGCTGTATTGGCTGTTTTTATAACATGTTGTGAGTCGCCCCGAGCCATTGGGAAGGGCGGCAGACAAATACGAATAAATAAATAAATAAATAAATGGGTCGGAGTGAGCTCCTGGCTGTCAGCCCTAGCTCCTGCCAACTTAGCAGTTCGAAAACATGTTAATGTGAGTAGAGCAATAGATACCACCTTGGTGGGAAGGCAAAAGGTGCCCATGCAGCCATGCTGGCAAATTACAACCAAGGAGGGTCTACAGATGACAGGAAAATAGAAGAAGAGCACCTTCCCATGGCCAGAGTTGAGCATCACCTCCAGACGCCGGAGATGGAAAGGGAAACAAAGTTTTGCCTTTGTTTATTCAACCCTAGCGACGGGGAAGGCCCAAAGCAGTCCTGTCGGGCACTGGAGGCCAGCAGGACCCCCCCCCCCATGCCAAAACCATAAAATAACCAAGAGGGAGGGAGCAGAGCAGGCCTCAGGAACAAAGGGGGGGGGGAATCCTTCACCAACCTGTTGCCGCTCTGCTACTGCTCCAGCCAACTGCTCCTCCTGCTCTTGCTGCTACAACTGAGCAATGCCTGTACGTGTGCCGGCAGCCCCGCCCAGCCAGGGGGAGGAGGCCGGCCCTAGCCAATCAGGTGGCCGAGCAGTGTGGACCCCTGATTGGCCAGCTAGCAGGAAAGATAATCCCCGCTCGGGGGGTTCTGGGCAGGCCCGGATCATGGCCTTTTGGTGCCCTAGGCCAAAGGCTCTGCCCCCGCCCCCAGCCCCGGCTCTGCCCCCACCCCACCCCCAGATCCCCACCCCCACCCCCGGCTCCGCCCCCACCTGCTCGCCGACGCGAGGAGGAAGGAAAGGGCGGGGCCTCCCCATGGCTCCTCCCTCCCTCCTAAAGCCACCATGCCAGCCTCAGAAGCGGCCGAAATCGCCCTTTTCAGGCTGGCATGACAGCTTTAGGAGGGAGGGAGGAGCCGTGGGAGCCTCCCCTTCCTCCCTCCTGGCTCCTCCTCCCTCCCTCCTAAAGCCACCATACTGGCCTGAAAAGGGCGATTTCGGACGTTTCTTAGTTCGGTTTGACGGCTCCCCGCGGGATCGGCTCTGGGGGTGAGGCTTTCTTTCCTCCTCCTCGTGCTGGCGAGGAGGGGGGCGGAGCCAGGGGCGGGGGCAGAGCCTTTTAGCTAAGGAGAGCAAAGGGGGGCAGCGGGGCGGCCGTGGGTGGCGTTTCTGCCGCCGCGCGCACGCACACTTTTTTTGGGATTTTTTTTGAATTTTTAAAAAACTTTTTTGGGGGGTCCGGATCTGCTGCCCCCCCATGACTCCCGCCCTAGGCCATGGCCTAGGGTGGCCTTATGGGTAATCCGGGCCTGCTTCTGGGAAGAAGAAGCCCCCTTGAAACCCAAGATGGCCGGTGCATTTTCCAGCACCCGGCCAAAGAGCCATATGGCAGCATGAATAGAGCCAGATATGGCTCGCGAGCCATAGGTTCCCGACCCCTGGTGTATTGTATGTCATTGATGATTGTATAAAAGGAATTGAATGTCCCTCCCCTCTCTCTATACACACACACACACACACACACACTATAATCAGCTCTGATTCCCCTCAGGGAGATAGAGCAGAATATAAATAGAGATTATCATCATCATCATCATCAGTGCAGGAACCACAACAATTCTCTTCCTAGTATTAAAGTAAACAGATGTTCTCGAAATTTCGTGGGGGTATTGCAGTGCTCGTTCAGACCTGATGACCTCTATGTTCATAGTTAAACAACTGCGATCAATTCAGCTTTTCCATTTGTAAAATTCTCTTGTTTCCTGTTTACAGACGATGCTGACGGCCATATCAATGAGTGCTATTGCAACCAACGGTGTCGTTCCAGGTACTGTCAAACTTATTTTTTGTTCGTGCACTTCTTGCCCCTGGGCATCTTTGAGCCAAGTTGATGGTTCATGTGGTTTGCGGAGAAAACGCACACTTGTAGATGGCAGTTCAGAGTGTTGAACTGTAGTAAGGTTTGCTTATTATTATTATTAGAAAGTCTTTGGTTTTTGTGCTTCAGTTGCAGCCGGCATAGCCAATGGTGAAGCAAAATCTGGGAATCTGAGGCCCCATCTACACTGGAATTTCATAATGCAGTTAAGCTGCATTACGTGCCAGTGTAGATAGAACCAGAGCTTGGGAACTGCTTCACTTACGTGTTCTGGCACAGGCTAATGGTCTTCCCCATTTGCATCGAATCACTACCCGTTTCTTTCTTTCGTATGTTGTTTATTCATTCAGTCACTTCCGACTCTTCGTGACCTCATGGACCAGCCCACGCCAGAGGTCCCTGTCTGCCATTGCCACTCCTGGCTCCTTCAAGGTCAAGCCAGTCACTTCAAGGATAACATCCCTCCATCTTGTCCTTGGTCGGCCCCTCTTCCATTTTCCTTCCAGTATCATTATCTTCTCCAAGCTTTCCTGTATTCTCATTGTGTGGCCAAAGTCCTTCACCTTTGCCTCTAATCTCCTTCCCTCCAGTGAGCAGTCAGGCATTATTTCCTGGCATATGGACCGAAAACGGGCACCTTTCTGAACGAGCTTTTTCCTCCCAGGTCCAACCCCCCAAATATTTTCATCTCATTTGCGGCAATCGGCGGGCTTCTCAATCTCCCCTTCCCCTCTGTTTTAAGCACTGGCAGGGGTGGGTGCTTTCTGGGCCTACACACCATACACACACTCTCTTTCCAAGGAGAGTGCAT
This sequence comes from Anolis apletophallus, assembly GCA_030556195.1. Lineage (NCBI taxonomy): Eukaryota > Metazoa > Chordata > Lepidosauria > Squamata > Anolidae > Anolis > Anolis apletophallus. The sequence goes on along the minus strand of JARBWK010000014.1, from coordinate 39,487,761 downwards.
GTGTGGCTTGCAGGCCCAAAGCACCCGCACCTGCCAGGGCCTGCAGCTGAGTGCCTAGTGCCAAGTAAGAGGTGCTAGCTCCTTGGCTGCAGGCCCTGGCAGGTGCGGGTGCTTTGGGCCTGCAAGCCACACATGCACCCTCTTTCCTAGGAGAGTACATGTCTGGCTTGCAGGCTCAAATTGCCTGTGCCTGCCAGGGCATGTAGCCGAGTGCCTAGTGTCAAGTAAGAGGCGCTTGCTGCTTGGCTGCAGGTCCTAGCAGGCGTGGGTGCTTTGGGCCTGCAAGCCACACATGCACCCTCTTTCCTAGGAGAGTACATGTCTGGCTTGCAAGCTCAAAGTGTCTGTGCCTACCAGGGCCTGCAACCGAGCACCTAGTGCCAAATAAGAGGTGCTTGCTGCTTGGCTGTAGGTCCTAGCAGGCGTGGGTGCTTTGGGCCTGGAAGCCACACATGCACCCTCTTTCCTAGGAGAGTACATGTCTGGCTTGCAGGCTCAAAGTGCCTGTGCCTGCCAGGGCATGCAGTCGAGTGCCTAGTGCCAAGTAAGTGGCGCTTGCTGCTTGGCTGCAGGTCCTAGCAGGTGTGGGTGCTTTGGGCCTGCAAAGCCACACATGCACCCTCTTTCCAAAGAGAGTACATGTCTGGCTTACAGGCCCAAAGCATCTGTGCCTACCAGGGCCTGCAGCCGAGTGCCTAGTGCCAAGTAAGAGGTGCTTGCTGCTTGGCTGCAGGCCCTGGCAGGTGCGGGCGCATTGGGCCTGCAAGCCACACATGCACCCTCTTCCCATGGAGAGTACATGTCTGGCTTGCATGCCCAAAGTGCCCGCGCCTGCCAGGTATCAAACTGCAGTTATTCAGCGGTGTTGATGCACTGTAGTATAGAAAGATACCTGAGTCCCAGAGCCATCTGGATAGCACCTCAAGCATAAAAATAATGATTTAGAACAAACATCTTCCCCTTCCCCCTCTCCTAGGAAAGAGAGAGCATGTGTGGCTTGCAGGCCCAAAGCACCCGCACCTGCCAGGGCCTGCAGCCATGCAGCAAAAATCAGGAGACAAAATGGTTACTATTCCCACTTTCGTTTCACTGATATTTCCATATCAGACGAGGATGTAGCATTTCATGCTATCGAAATTAAACAAACCAGTATGAAAACACAAATTAAATTGTTGAAACGGTTCCTTGGCCCATAACTACAGGCTAATTGACTGTAACACTTCAGTAAAAAAAACTGTACAGGTGTACAATTGAAGATTCAATCACGGCTTTTCCAATATCTTGAATTTTTCACAAGTCTCTGAGAGTTAAGGGGATAGATAACACTTACAGACAAGGCAGGGGGTATACAAAAGGACACTTTCATAACGTCACAGTATGGGGTAAAATATAGCTTCCCGGGGCCAGAGTTTCCTTCTCTGAAAGGGTTCTTCTCTCGCAGGGGCAGCTCCTCTGAGCTAGGTGAGAAGCCCATGTTGTCTCAGCAACTTCTTGAGGCTTTCCATTTCTTGCTGCTGCTCTGCACAGCTTCTTTCCAGGGTTTGGACCTTTGCAAGGAGCTCCATGTTGGCTTTTCTCAGCCTGGACATGTTCTGATGAGACCGCAGCTTCATGGACAGCATGATCGCGCTGATAATCCTGGCCACTCGCCAGACTCGGAAAAGGACCAGCAGCCCAAGCGCTTCGAACTGGTGGTTTTGGAACTCTAGAGCAATATCGAAGGCGAAGGAGGTGATGATGACAAAGGCGTCCATGACTTCGAATTTGTGTTTCAACAACTCTAGACGAAAGGCGCAAAGTTTGATGATGATTTCCATCATAAAGATGATTAAAATGGAAAGGCTTACGTAGTGGAAGATCTTGTGTGTGAGGTCATGTCTGTGAGGATCGACAAATTTTAATTCCAAAATCAGTTCCCCAAGGACAATTGTAGCATCTGTGAGAACGAGGATGACGACCAGGATCTGGAATTTGTATGAACAAAACAGTTGTTTCATTGATTCCTTGAGCCCACTATCCCCCTTGATGACCATCTCAGGCATCTTTTCCTCCGCGCCTTCTATCTCTTCTTTCTCCCATTTCTCATAGTCACGATGCAACTGGTTAACATCGTCCCCTATGACGGTGAAATGCTTCAGGAAGGACAACATGGTGAAAGGTGCGTTTCAAGTGGTTATCCAGAACCAACTGCTTATCCAGAGGCGGAGCTCTTTTGGTTCACTGCTTGTTGCAGGTGGGCTGGTGGCTTCTGCCTCCTCACCTTCTTTGGAAAGTAGTCCCCATGGAATGGTCCTGGTTTAGGTCTTCTTTTGTGGGTAAGAAGAAATGGAAATGTGTGATCCTCTGGACGTATTCCCTCTTGCCATCCCTCTGAGCCAGGAAGGCAGCATTCTTTTTCAGTTGCTCTGATAGAATCCCCGTTGTCCATTCTCAGCTTGGTTTTCCCAGCCTGTGATACTCTTTCCTCCTCAAAGTCTTCATAATCTTCACACAGGAAAGACTGTGCCAACACCAAGCACAAAGTAGCTGCACGCAGTAACATCCTGCGGAAACTTACTGGCAGTGCATGGGGTGCAGACCCAAAATTAATGAGAGCATCAGCCCTGACCTTGTCTTACTCAACTGCCGAGTATTCCTGCCTTGTTTGGCACAAGTCTGCCCACGCAAAGCACTGAACGAAACATGCAGAATAATCACAGGATGTCGTAAACCTACATCTGTTGATAAACTCTACAAAGCTGGCCCCTCTCCCTAATGTGCCATGGGAAGTTGCTGCTAAATCGGGTGCTAGACGAGTGCCTCAGTGCTGTGACGGTCTGGATGAGGACGAATAAGCTAAGTGTGGTGTCCCAGCCTCTTAGTGTGACACCCCCCCCCCCGCCTCCTAGTGTGGCCTCACCGCCTACATGTGTGACCCCCCAGCCTAGTGGGCCAAGTCAGGTACCCATGGTGCCAGAGGATCATTGCCTCCAATGGGATGGTCCGTCCTCCACTCAATGTGTGATCTACCATATGATGTCTGATTATGTGAGGACGCTACGATATGTTATGACAAGCCTCTGAGGAAGTCTCAGGAGAGACAAAACGGCCTGTTGCCGGCTCCGGTGTGAGCTCCAGCCGTAAGGCCACCTCCTCTGACGTCACGCCCTCCAGCGCTGCCGTCTGAGGATCCAGTTCCACCGCCGCTTGGTTCCTGTCCTTATTTTCCATCTCACATAGGAGTTTACGTGCTGGCTTTTCCACTCTGCCTGGGACGAGGCTTGGCTTTCCCTCGGCGGCTTTCCGCAAGTGGGGGCTGCTTGGCGGTTCGCCTGTGGGCGTGCCTACTCGTGGCTCTCCGCGGAAGACCCGCCGCGCAGCTTCTACAGCCTCGGCGGCTGGGTTTGTTTTCCTCGTCCACTCGTCACTCCAACCTTACAACAACATTGTTTAATTTTGGGAACCAGGCACTCCAGGATTTCTACCTGTCGATACTACTTTTCCCTCTTGGATTTTATCCCTTTCACGATATCGGCTCCACTTGAGTTCAAGCTGTGCCCGGCACTTCCAAAGCACTGTACCCCTCCACTGGGACTTGAATGACCCCCCCCCCCCCGGCTCCACCGACAAGGAGCTACCCTTTTGGCATGTAGCCTTCCAACGTGTTGTACTGAATTGATATATGTATATGTATTTTGATTACTCTGATGTACTGTACCTCTTGTGTTGAACTCTTTTAGTGGAGAGCCTAGATATTTGTGTTGAACGAATTGTGTTGATAATGAATTATTATTGTCCATAAATTGATCACTTTTGATATTGCTAATTTATAACCCTAGCGGTTTCTTGTAGCCAGAGGATCAGGCCCAGGACAAGGAAGATGGATGGGCTGAGGTGGAGACTTCTGTAGAGGCAGACCTATCCTGGGATAATGACTGGTTGCAAGGTTATTTGCCCGAGGAAGGGGTTAATGAAGATTCTATGGAAATAAGCTTTGAAACGGCAAGTGAGAATTCTTTCGACCTTGACTCTCACACAGGAACCCATCTCCTTTGCCAGCTGGGGCTGAAAGAATGAGGGAGGAGGAACGTTCCCACCAAGATAGTAATCCACCTGGTGTGACTAACGAGCAGGCTAGTTTTGATCGAAGGGCGAATATCCATTCGAGGCGGAGAGATTGGAATGTAAAACATGGGATTCAGTGGACTCACAGAAAATAGATTTGCTTTGAAGACTGGCCCTGGGAAAAGTCCAGTAGACTGGAAGCTAGGTTTGGACTGAACGGTTCTGAGCACCAAGTCTCCAAGATCAAGAAATTGCCCAGCCTGAAACCCAGCCCAATTCCATAGCTGAACCAGACCGAAGCCATGTTGTTTCTGAGATGCCAGCTGGGCCCGAAAGCAAGCCACTGCAGAGCAAGCTACTGCAGAGGCCCCAAGTTCAATCCACGTTCAAGGACAGGCTAAGCTCGGCTCCATCCCGGGCCGATAAGGGGAAGCGCTGGGAGAGTGGAGCCGAGTTAACTCCTTTCCGTCCAGGTGCAGGCCCTAATAGGCTAACATACCATTCTGATGCGGGAGGCTTGAGAAAGCCCAGCTGGAGATCCGCTTCTGAGAACCAACTACGACGCACCTTTGCGTCTTAAGGATCAAAGCCTGTGAAACCTATTTAAGTTAGGTCTTAGAGATGGGTGGCATCTCTCGCCAACGTTCAGCTTTAAGCCTTCAGGGAACTTTGCTTAGGCCAATGGGCCACCAAGCCTTTGGACTCTGTTTGACAAGCATTTGTGCCAAGAATTTATCCTTGGATCTAGCCCGTTGGGGCATTAAGACTCTTTGTACCTATTTTGATTCTGTTTTGCTTTTGGACTATTGCTTTGCAATAACCTGATGCTTGGGAGCATCTTTGGACTATCACTCTCTTTCTTTTACTATTTTTACTTATTCTAAATAAAGCATTTAACCGAAGCTGGTCTCAAGTGGTTTTGCTGAGGGAGCCATCAGGGCTAAGGTGCAACAGTAGTATAGAAAGATACCTGAGCTGCAGCGTTCTGCACCAGCTTAAGTTTCCAGATCACCAACAGAGGAAAGCCAATGTAGAGAGCATTACAGTAGTCCAATCTTGAGATGACTGTGGCTTGGACCACTGTGGCCAGGTCGTGACGGGACAGGTAGGGGGCCAGCTTCTTCGCCTGCCGGAGATGATGAAAAGCTGCTCTGCTGACGATGGAGATATGCTTCTCCATCGACAGTTGAACCCCAGGCATCGGCTAACGCTTCAACCCCAGGCATTGGCAGTATCTGGGAGGGTTTTCGTACAATTGAAGCCTGAACGCCAGCTGTGACTGTACCTCGTAAAGTCGGAAATGGCCACAAGGGTCCACACCTTACTCAACACTAGATTGGATTATTGCAATGTACTCAATGTGGGGCTGCCCTTGAAGACGACCCAGAAATTCCAACTGGTCCAACAGGTGGCAGCCAGATTACTAACTGGAGTGACTTACAGGGAGTGGTCAACCCCGCTGTTTAAGGAGCTCCACTGGCTGCCATTTATCTTCCGGTCCCAATTCAAGGTGCAGGTTTTGACCTACAAAGCCCTGAATGGTTTGGGACCCGCCTACCTGTGTGACTGCATTTCTCCCTACGAACCCACGCGATGGCTTCGATCTTCCGGAGAGGCCCTTCTCTCACTCCCACCTCCATCACAAGCATGACTTGTGGGGACGAGAGAGAGGGCCTGCTCTGTGGGATAACTATGTTGGGATAAACAGTTTGTCTTGTGTGGGGATAACTGGTCGATCTTGCGTTGGGATAAACAGTTCGTCTTCCCATGGAGAGTACATGTCTGGCTTTCATGCCCCGCGCCTGCCAGGTACCAAACTGCAGTTATTCAGCAGTGTTGATGCACTGTAGAATAGAAAGATACCTGAGTCCCAGAGCCATCTGGATAGCACCTCAAGCATAAAAATAATGATTTAGGACAAACATCTTCCCCTTCCCCCTCTCCTTGGAAAGAGAGTGCATGTGTGGCTTGCAGGCCCAAAGCACCTGCACCTGCCGGGGCCTGCAGCCGTGCAGCAAAAAGCAGGCGACCAAATGGTTACTATTCCCACTTTCCTTTCGTTTCACTGATATTTCCATATCAGACGGGGATGTAGCATTTCATGCTATCCAAATGAAACAAAACGGTATGAAAACACAAATTAAATGGCTGAAACGGTTCCCGGGCCCATAACTACAGGCTAATTGACTGTAACACTTCATTTAAAAAAAACCGTACAGGTGTACAATTGAAGATTCAATCACGGCTTTTCCAATATCTTGACTTTTTCACAAGCCTCAGAGTGTTAAGGGGATAGATAACACTTACAGACAAGGCAGGGGATATACAAAAGGACACTTTCATAACGTCACAGTATGGGGTAAAATATAGCTTCCGGGGACCAGAGTTTCCTTCTTTGAAAGGGTTCTTCTCTCGCAGGGGCAGCTCCTCTGAGCTAGGCGAGAAGCCCATGTTCTCTCAGCAACTTCTCAAGCCTTTCCATTTCTTGCTCCTTCTCTGCACAGCTTCTTTCCAGCTCTTGGACCTTTGCAAGGAGCTCCTGGTTGGCTTTTTTCAGCTTGGACGTGCGCTGATGAGACCGCACCTTCATGGACAGCATGATCGCACTGACAATCCTGGCCACTCGCCAGATTCGGAAAAGGACCAGCAGCCCAACTGCTGCGAACTGGTGCCTTTGGAACTCTTGAGCGACATCGAAGCCGAAGGAGACCATGATGACTAAGGCGTCCAAGACTTCCAATTTGTGTTTCAAGAACTCTACATTAAAGGTGCAAAGTTTGATGGTGACTTCCGCCATAAAGATGCTTAAAATGGTAAGGCTTAGGTAGTGGAAGACCTTGTGTGTGACATCATGTCTGTTAGGATCGACGAATTTTAATTCCAAAATCAGTTCCCCAAGGACTGTTACAACATTTGCGAGAACGAGGATGAGGACCAGGATCTGGAATTTGTATGACGCAAAAAGGTTTTTCATTGATTCCTTGAACCCGTATTCCTCCTTGGTGAACACCTCGGGCATCTTTTCCTCCGTGACTTCTGTCTCCTCTTTCTCCCATTTCTCATAGTCCTGATGCAACTGGTTGATATCGTCCCCTATGAGGGAGAAATGCTTCAGGAAGGACAACATGGTGAAAGGCGCTTTTCAAGTGGTTGTCCAGAACCAACTGCTTATCCAGACGCGGAGCGCTTTTGCTTCACTGCTTGTTGCAGGTGGGCTGGTGGCTTCTGCCTCCTCACCTTCTTGGAAAAGTAGTCCCCATGGAATGGTCCTGGTTTAGGTCTTCTTTTGTGGGTAAGAAGAAATGGAAATGTGTGATCCTCTGGACGTATTCCCTCTTGCCATCCCTCTGAGCCAGGAATGCAGCATTCTTTTTCAGTTGCTCTGATAGAATCCCCGTTGTCCATTCTCAGCTTGGTTTTCCCAGCCTGTGATACTCTTTCCTCCTCAAAATCTTCATAATCTTCACACAGGAAAGACTGTGCCAACACCAAGCACAAAGTAGCTGCACGCAGTAACATCCTGCGGAAACTTACTGGCAGTGCATGGGGTGCAGACCCAAAATTAATGAGAACATCAGCCCTGACCTTGTCTTACTCAACTGCCGAGTATTCTTGCCTTGTTTGGCAAGAATACTCGGTTACAGCCTGTGTTGGATGGGGTTACACTCCCCCTGAAGACGCAGTTTCGCAGCTTGGGAGTGATCCTGGACTCATACCTGAGCCTGGAACCCCAGGTCTCGGCGGTGGCCAGGGGAGCTTTTGCACAGTTAAGACTCGTGCGCCAGCTGCGCCCGTACCTTGGGAAGTCTGATCTGGCTACGGTCCTCCACGCTCTGGTCACATCCCAAATAGATTACTGCAACGCACTCTACGTGGGGCTGCCTTTGAAGACAGTTCGGAAACTGTAATTAGTCCAGCGGGCGGCAGCCAGACTACTAACGAGAGCTATATACAGGGAGCATACCACCCCCCTGTTGTGTCAGCTCCACTGGCTGCCTGTCCAATTCAGAGCTCAATTCAAAGTGCTGGTTTTGACCTTCAAAGCTCTATACAGTTCTGGCCCAGCTTACTTGTCCGAACGCATCAGCCGCTACGTCCCACCTCGTAATCTAAGACCATCCGGGGAGGCCCTGCTCTCGCTCCCGTCTACTTCTCAAATGCGGTTGGTGGGGACGAGAGAGAGTGCCTTCTCGGTGGTGGCTCCCCATCTGTGGAATGCGCTCCCTATTGATATACGATCCACCTCATCCCTCCTGACATTCAGGAAAATAGTGAAATCCTGGTTATGGGACCAGGCGTTTGCACATTAGCACGATACAGCACTTTAGATGGGATGACCGAAGGCTTCTGGTATGGACGGAATACTGTTTTTAACGTATGTGAATGTATTTGATATATTTAAATGCTAATTGTATTTTAAAGTATTTTAATGTTAACTGTATTTAATGTATTTTAAATTTTTGACTGTTGTCGTTTCTATTATATGTCTACTGTGTTTTGGGCAGTGAATTGTTGCCATTGTGAGGCTGCTCTGAGTACCCCCTCGGGGGTTGAGAAGATGCGGGGTAGAAATGGTGTAAATAAATAAAAAATAAATAAATTAGTCTGACCACGCAAAGCAGGTGAATATAGCACTGAACGAAACATGCACAATAATCACAGGATGTCGTAAACCTACATCTGTTGATAAACTCTACAAGCTAGCTGGCATTGCCCTCTCCCTAATGTGCCATGGGAAGTTGCTGCTAACTCGGGTGCTAGACGAGTGCCTCACTGCTGTGACGGTCTGGATGAGGACAAATAAGCTAAGTGTGGTGTCCCAGCCTCTTAGTGTGACCCCCCCCCCGCCTCCTAGTGTGGCTTCACCGCCTACTTGTGTGACCCCCCAGCCTAGTGGGCCAAGTCAGGTACCCATGGTGCCAGAGGATCAGGCCCAGGATGAGGAAGATGGATGGGCTGAGGTGGAGACTTCTGTAGAGGCAGACCTATTATGGGATAATGACTGGTTGCATGGTTATTTGCCCGAGGAAGGGGTTAATGAAGATTCTATGGAAATAAGCTTTGAAACGGCAAGTGAGAATTCTTTCGACCTTGACTCTCACAGGAACCCATCTCCTTTGCCAGCTGGGGCTGAAAGAATTAGGGAGGAGGAACGTTCCCACCAAGATAGTGGTACACCTGGAGTGACTAACAAGCAGGCTAGTTTTGATCCAAGGGCGAATATCCGTTCAAGGCGGAGAGATTGGAATGTAAAACATGGGATTCAATGGACTCACAGAAAATAGATTTGCTTTTAAGACTGGCCCTGGGAAAAGTCCAGTAGACTGGAAGCTAGGTTTGGACTGAACGGTTCTGAGCACCAAGTCTCCAAGATCAAGAAATTGCTGGGGCGGATTTTGCCTGGAGCTCCAACTACCTTGTTGACCGTTGTTTCGGTTTGCCTAGGCTCTAAGTTCCTGTTTCGGTCTGCCTTCGTTTTGGATTGCTTTCCTTGGGACTCACTCCGTTTAGGAGACCTTTTGCAGTTTTACCTTGGGACTTACTTTTGCTTCTTACTTTTACCTTTTTGGACTATATTATTCTAAATAAAAGTAGTTTCTAGATCCGCTTGTGTGTGTGTGGTCTAGGGGAGGGCACGTTCCCGGTCTGAGACGCAACACTAAGGATCAATCCTGACAAGACAGAGGTCCTCCCGGTCAATCGTAGGCTGGATCAAGGTATAGGGTGGCAACCTGTGGTTGACGGAATGCACTCCCCCTGAAGTCACAGGTCCGCAGCCTGGGTGTACTCCTAGATTCAGCACTAATGCTTGAACCCCAGGCATCGGCAGTATCTGGGAGGGCTTTCGCACAATTGAAGCCTGTGCGCCGGAGCTGTGACCGTACCTTGTGAAGTCGGATTTGGCCACAGTGGTTCACACTTTAGTGAACTCTAGATTGGACTATTGCAATGCGTTCGACGTGGGGCTGCCCTTGAAGACGACCTGGAAATTCCAACTGGTCCAACAGGCAGCAGCCAGATTACTAACTGGAGTGACTTACAGGGAGTGGTCAACCCCGCTGTTTAAGGAGCTCCACTGGCTGCCATTTATCTTCCGGTCCCAATTCAAGGTGCAGGTTTTGACCTACAAAGCCTTGAATGGTTTGGGACCCGCCTACCTGCGTGACTGAATTTCCCCCTACGAACCCACGCGATCTCTTCGATCTTCCGGAGAGGCCCTTCTCTCACTCCCACCTCCATCACAAGCATGACTTGTGGGGACGAGAGAGAGTGCCTTCTCTGTGGGATAACTATGTTGGGAGAAACAGTTCGTCTTGTGTTGGGATAACTGGTCGATCTTGCGTTGGGGTAAACAGTTCATCTTCCCATGGAGAGTACATGTCTGGCTTGCATGCCCAAAGCAGCCGCGCCTGCCAGGTACCAAACTGTAGTTATTCAGCAGTGTTGATGCACTGTAGTATAGAAAGATACCTGAGTCCCAGAGCCATCTGGATAGCACCTCAAGCATAAAAATAATGATTTAGAACAAACATCTCCCCCTTCCCCCTCTCTTTGGAAAGAGAGTGCATGTGTGGCTTGCAGGCCCAAAGCACCCGCACCTGCCAGGGCCTGCAGCCATGCAGCAAAAAGCAGGTGACCAAATGGTTACTATTCCCACTTTCCTTTTGTTTCACTGATATTTCCATATCAGATGGGGATGTAGCATTTCATGCTATCCAAATGAAACAAAACGGTATGAAAACACAAATTAAATGGCTGAAACGTTTCCTGGGCCCATAACTACAGGCTAATTGACTGTAACACTTCATTAAAAACAAACCGTACAGTAGGTTGAGGGTGAATCCAGCGAAGATGGAGATCTTGTGGCTGGGCCGTCCGGGTGATGGGGATGTCCAGCTTCCGACCCTGGACGGTGTGGCGTTATGTCCATCGCCTTCTGTAAAGAGCCTGGGAGTATATCTGGACTCCCAACTGACCATGAAGACCCAAATCTCCATGGTCAGTAAATCAGCTTTTTTCCATCTAAGTCAGGCAAGGCAGCTGGCCCCCTATCTATCCCGGAACGACCTGGCCATGGTGATCCAAGCCACGGTCATCTCGAGACTTGACTACTGTAATGCCCTCTACGTTGGCCTTCCTCTTTCGGTGACCCGGAAGCTCAAGCTCTGGTGCAGAACACTGCCGCCCGACTCCTGTCTGGTACCCCAGCAGGTTGTCACATTACACCTATCTTGCAGGATCTGCACCGGCTTCCAATTGAGCACCGGATCCCCTTCAAAGTGTTGGTGCTTACCTTTAAGGCCTTACGCGGCCTGGGGCCAATGTACCTGAGGGACCGGTTTTTCCCATATTGCCCTACGAGATCACTCCGGTCAGAAAATACCAACTTGCTGGCCATTCCATCTACGAAGTCACTTAGGCTAACTGCAACTCGTAGGAGAGCGTTCTCCGTGATTGCCCAAACGCTGTGGAACACTCTCCCGGCCGAGACGCGAGCTCTCCAAGACTTCATGTCTTTCAGGCGATTGTGCAAGACATCTCTCTTTCAGCAGGCCTTTGGCCTATAAGATGTCATCAGCGCCTAGCTCGGCTCTTACTGCTGCGTTATACCGCATTGTGTCGTGCCCTGTACTTTATACAGCTCACTGTTGTTTTTACCCATGAGATTTTATAGTATGTGTTGTTTTTAATTGTGTTTTTATTGTACTCTACTGTGAGCCGCCCCGAGCCTCCCGGGAGTGGCAGCCTAGAAGTCCGAGAAATAAATAAATTAATAAATTAAATAAATAAAGATTCAATCACGGCTTTTCCAATATCTTTACTTTTTCGCAAGTTTCAGAGTGTTAAGGGGATAGATAACACTTACAGACAAGGCAGGGGATATACAAAAGGACACTTTCATGACATCACAGTTTGGGGTAAAATATAGCTTCCGGGGACCAGAGTTTCCTTCTTTGAAAGGGTTCTTCTCTCGCAGGGGCAGCTCCTCTGAGCTAGGTGAGAAGCCCATGTTCTCTCAGCAACTTGTCGAGCCTTTCCATTTCTTGCTCCTTCTCTGCACAGCTTCTTTCCAGCTCTTGGACCTTTGCAAGGAGCTCCAGGTTGGTTTTTTTCAGCTTGGACAAGCGCTGATGAGACCGCAGCTTCATGGACATCATGATGGCACTGATAATCCTGGCCACTCGCCAGATTCGGAAAAGGACCAGCAGCCCAACTGCTGCGAACTGGTGCCTTTGGAACTCTTGAGCGATATCGAAGCCGAAGGAGACCATGATGACTAAGGCGTCCAAGACTTCAAATTTGTGTCTCAAGAACTCTAGACGAAAGGTGCAAAGTTTGATGACAATTTCTGTCATAAAGACGATTAAAATCGAAAAGCTTACGTAGTGGAAGACCTTGTGTGTGACACCATATTTGTGAGGATCGACGAATTTTAATTCCAAAATCAGTTCCCCAAGGACTGTTGCAGTATCTGTGAGAACGAGGAGGACGACCAGGATCTGGAATTTGTATGACCCAAATACCTTTTTCAGTGATTCCTTGAACCCGTATTCCTCCTTGATGACCATCTCAGGCATCTTTTCCTCCGTGCCTTCTGTCTCCTCTTTCTCCCATTTCTCAAAGTAACGATGCAACTGGTTGATATCGTCCCCTATGAGGGAGAAATGCTTCAGGAAGGACAACATGGTGAAAGGCGCTTTTCAAGTGGTTATCCAGAACCAACTGCTTATCCAGACGCGGAGCGCTTTTGCTTCACTGCTTGTTGCAGATGGGCTGGTGGCTTCTGCCTCCTCACCTTCTTGGAAAAGTAGTCCCCATGGAATGGTCCTGGTTTAGGTCTTCTTTTGTGGGTAAAAAGAAATGGAAATGTGTGATCCTCTGGACGTATTCCCTCTTGCCATCCCTCTGAGCCAGGAATGCAGCATTCTTTTTCAGTTGCTCTGATAGAATCCCCGTTGTCCATTCTCAGCTTGGTTTTCCCAGCCTGTGATACTCTTTCCTCCTCAAAATCTTCATAATCTTCATACAGGAAAGACTGTGCCAACACCAAGCACAAAGTAGCTGCACGCAGTAACATCCTGCGGAAACTTACTGGCAGTGCATGGGGTGCAGACCCAAAATTAATGAGAACATCAGCCCTGGCCTTGTCTTACTCAACTGCCGAGTATTCCTGCCTTGTTTGGCACAAGTCTGTCCACGCAAAGCAGGTGAATACAGCACTGAACGAAACAGAATAATCACAGGATGTCTTAAACCTACATCTGTTGATAAACTCTACAAGCTAGCTGGCATTGCCCTCTCCCTAATGTGCCATGGGAAATTGCTGCTAGCTAGGGTGATAGACGAGTGACTGACCGCTGAACTCCCAAGGCAAATACCTTTGTGCCGGGCTGCTGTTACTTAGCGAGCGCTTGGACGAAAGGCGAGACAATTTACTGCAGTTCGATGAAACCAGCCTTTATTTGAAACACATCAGCTGACGGGATCTGTCCCCTTGTTTACAGAACGAGCTGTTTTGAGACAGAGCCTCGAGCACTCTTAGCATTCAGATTTTATACAAGCAATGGTGGCAATTTCCAGTCCCACCCTTCTTCATGCCTTGGCATTGGCTGGCATTCATGAAACCATTTTATTATCCAATTAAACAAAGCATTCTCTAGCATCTCACTCCTATTTGTTAACATCTGTTGCGCTGTGTGAATTTCCATCATTGTTCTATGTTATCTGCTCTGATGCAGCGTGTTCCCAAATTGTTACAAGTCTATGCCACTTCTCCCCAGCGTTTGCACGGAGAAAAGCCTTCATTTGCCATGCGCATTATCTAGCCATTCAGGAACATTGTAAACAAACGCACGTTGGCTAGCATTAGGCCAATCAGGGCCGCTTTTTATCTAAGAGGCACATGATGTTCTCTGGCGAATCACTGCCTGTGCCTTTGTACCAATCAGAGTAGCTTATTCTCGTCATTGTTACTTGGCAAGCTACCCTGCTATTCTAAAGCCTTTGCTGAGCAGCACTTTCTTCTGACATCATTTCTGCTAAAAGCATCAATTTCTCCTTTAACTGACCGCTGTGACGGTCTGGATACGGACGAATAAGCTGAGGATCAATCCTGACAAGACAGAGGTCCTCCAGGTCAATCGTAGGATGGATCAACAGGATAAACAGTTCGTCTTCCATTGGGATAAACGGTTTGTCTTGCACTGGGATAACTGGACCATCTTGTGTTGGGATAAACAGTTCGTCTTCCATTGGGATAACTGGTCTGTCTTGCATTGGGATAAACAGTTCATTTTGCGTTGGGATAACTGGTCGATCTTGCGCTGGGATAAACAGGTCACCTTCCATTGGGAAAAACAGTTTGTCTTGTGTTGGGATATCTGGTCCATCTTGTGTTGGGATAAACAGTTTGCCTTGCACTGGGATAACTGGACCATCTTGTGTTGGGATAAACAGTTCATTTTGCGTTGGGATAACTGGTCGATCTTGCGTTGGGATAAACAGGTCACCTTTCATTGGGAAAAACAGTTTGTCTTGCGTTGGGATATCTGGTCCATCTTGTGTTGGGATAAACAGTTTGCCTTGCACTGGGATAACCGGACCATCTTGTGTTGGGATAAACAGTTCATTTTGCATTGGGATAACTGGTCGATCTTGCGTTGGGATAAACCGTTTGTCTTGCATTGGGATAACTGGTCTGTCTTGCATTGGGATAAACAGTTTGTATTGTGTTGGGATAACTGGTCGATCTTGCGTTGGGATAAACAGTTCGTCTTCCGTTGGGATCATGGACGATGAGACTTGCATATGGGAGTTGTAGTTCCCTTGCACCCACTGAACCCAGCCAACATTGGATCTAGACCAGTGTTTCTCAACCTGGGGGTCGGGACCCCTGGGGAGGTCGCGAGGAGGTGTCAGAGGGGCCGCCAAAAACCATCAGCAAACACAGTATTTTTTGTTGGTCATGGGGGTTCTGTATGGGAAATTTGGCCCAATTCCATCATTGCTGGGGTTTGGAATGCCCTTTGATTGTAGGTGAACTATAAATCTCAGCAACTACAACTTCCAAATGTCAAGGTCTATTTCCCCCAAACTCCGCCAGTGTTCACAGTTGGGCATATTGAATATTTGTGCTAAGTTTGGTCCAGATCCATCACTGTTTGAGTCCGCAGTGCTCTCATGATGTAGGTGAACTACAACTCCCATACTCAGTGTCAATGCCCAGCCAAACCCTTCCAGTATTTTCCGTTGGTCATGGGAGTTCTGTGTGCCAAGATTGGCTAAATTCCATTGTTGGTGGAGTTCAGAATGCTCTTTGATTGTAGGTGAACTTTAAATCCCAGCAACTACAACTCCCAAATGACAAAATCAATCCCCCCTAACCCCACCAGTATTCAAATTTGGGTGTATCGGGTATTTGTGCCAAATTTGGTCCAGTGAATGAACATACATCCTGCATATCAGATATTTACATTTATGATTCATAACATTACCAAAATTACAGTTGTGAAATAGCAACAAAAATAATTTTATGGTTGGGGGTCACCACAATATGAAAAACTGTATCAAGGGGTCGCGGCCTTAGGAAGGTTGAGAAACACTGATCTAGACTAAACTTGGACCACAGACTAACAATGCCTTTCTCAAAAAAAACCCAGGCACCACCAGGTCACCAAGCTAGTAATCTAAGTATATATATATATAAAAGTCAGTGTTTGCGGCCGAGCGGTGGGAGGAATATGTGGCAGCGTTTTGATTGGTTGCCACTGCAGAAATATTTGCATAGGAAACCGATTGGCCAGCCTCATAACACCAACATTCTAAGGCCCCAGACAGAGCCCCCATGACCCACTCTACATGCTGCTGCAGTTTGAAGGAGGAGGGACCATGGAAGATGGGAGTTGCAGTACCTTCACTCACATACTGAAACTGTAGCGGAAGTTGGAGTCCCAAAACTCCCAAGCAATACCTTTTGTACTAGGCTGCAGTTGCTTAGCGAGCGCAAGGACGGAAGGCGAGACAATTTACTGCAGTTCAATGAAACCAGCCTTTATTTGGAGCACATCAGCTGACGGGGTCTGCCCCCTCGTTACAGAACAAGCTGTTGGAGAGCAGAACCCCGAACATTCTTAGCATTCAGGTTTTATACAAGCAATGGCTACCATCCAGGTCTCTCCCTTCTTCATGCCCTGTTACTGGCTGGCACACATGAACTCATTTTATTATCCAATTAAACAAAGCACTCTCTAGCATCACACTCCTATTTGCTAAAAAGACATGGTGCAGTATTAATTCTGATTCCCATGGTATGTTATCTATTGTACATGCAGAGTGTTCCCAAATCGTTACAATTCTACGCAGCTTCTCCCCAGTGCTTGCCAGGAGAAAAGCCTCATTTGCCATGCGCGTTCCCTAACCATTCAGAAACATTGTAAACAAACGCATGTTGGCTATTAGGCCAATCAGGGCCACTTTTATCTAAGAAGCACATGATGTTCTTTTGACTAATCACAGCCTGTGCTTGTGTACCAATCAGAGTAGCTTATTCTTGTCATGGTTGCTGGCAAGCTTACCCCACTATTCTAAAGCCTTTGCTGGGCAGCACTCTCCCCTGACGTTACTTCTGTTAAGGCATCAATTTCCCCTTCATTCCTCCATTTCTTCTTGTAAATGATTTCTGGCCACTAAATCATTTGCACAACATGATTCTATAACCTAGATTGCATCCCAATTTGTCTCCATTCCCTCTTTTTGATGCTTTTTGTCATTCTGACTGTCTGTCTTGCAGTAAAGGTACATATCTTAGCAGCAATGGAAAGCAGCAGAGCATGATTGTTACAGAACAGAAAAATCACAAGAATTAACATAGCTATTGAGGATTCATAAGACTTTTGCTTATATTTACAGCCTGTCAAATAGTGATCATTGCACGAAATCCTCTTTTTGTTGTCAAGAGGTAGTCTAAGGCCATTTTTCTGCTGTATCTTCGTTTGACTTAACTCTTCAGCTTCAGTGGCACTGACGGATTTTCTAGGCGACAGATGAGCCTCACAATGCTCTTCTGATTGTCTTGGGCTATTATTCCTGGGTATGACCCTAAAGATAGGATCTCAGTGATGGCTCCGGCTCCTACCCTTTGGGGCTTTTGGTGTCAGACAGTTGATCCTTAGTGGTCACTGTGTCATCACACCCAGCACCCATTTCTCTGGCTGGAACCCCCCTCTTCTGCCTCTCTCTGGGTTCCTTTGATAATTCACACTGGTAGGGTTAGAAAGCCCACACCAACACACTGATACCTCCCAGGATGATAGCTATTAGCCCATTTGACAAAGGAGAACCCCAAGTTAGGGTCTCTTTATCTGCCAACTTGAACAGATGCTGTCACTGGTGTATTCATTTATCTCAAACAAAGGTCAGTTAGGATACAGCTCTCTCTTTCCCATGTCAGACAGATTTTGAGTCTTGACATAACTGAAGTTGTGGCCTTTGCATAATCTAGTGATCTGTGCAATGAGTTTAACCTTTGAAACAAAATGTAATTGGGTTCCTCCAGCACTGCTGAGGACATTAAATTGTTAACTGCAATCCTCCAAGCGTTATTTGAGGATCCTTGCTTTTTAAAGGTAGGGATGAGAATGACCCTACTGTTTCTTTTAATGCATGTATCAATGTACTATCTGAAACATGTGTTGTATCTGTATCTTGATCCAATTGCCCTGCGTTGGACTATGGTCAGTCCCAATAACACATTTTACTGATCAGCCTTATCACTTCTGCTCTCTGGTGGAGGCCTACAAAGGATCTTCGTACACCCCCAGCAGAGCCAAAACAAACAAAACTATACAATACACAGAAAAACCCAAAACTGGCACTCCCAAGTCCCAAGTTCATGTCTTCGGGTGACTCTCGGAAGTCTACCCTCCTTCTTCGGGGTGGCATTCGATCAGCCTCACGACGCGGACTCTCCTTTCCTCTTCAAGGTCGTCCTTTGAACCTCCTTTCGGCGTGCCTGCCGGAACTTTGGTCAGGCATATCTTCAGTGGGTCCTCCTGGTCATCGTCCACTTGAATAATAATATATCTGCTATTCAATGGCTTATTTCCAATAGTATCTCTTTGGATTTTAAATATAACGGTTCCAAAGCCTTAATCTCCTCACTTGGGGTAATCAGGAAAACATCATATCACATCACACTGCCCTTTTTACTTCGATCTCAATGGGCCAAGCCTCCATTTTGTTTTGTTTTGTTTTGTTTTGTTTTTTTAACCACATGGTATCGCCTGGGGAGACAGAAATACAGAACAGTAACAGGGAAACACAGCACATCATTTTAAACAAATAGAAACCACTTGGAACCAATTTAAATCAGCTTCTTGACACCTCTTTGCTGAAGTTTCTTTCAATGTCCTATTTCAAGTCACCCCTAGGGAATGGATTCTCTGATGAACAATACCTGGCCCATCAACATATCCCCAGTCCTGAGCTTGCAGTCTTTTGCGATTGAATTTTTACCAATTGGTAGATGGTATCTCTCCCTCATTCCGTTGTAATGGGGCGTGGCATCAAGCTGTGAAAGACATAATCTTCATCTTCTTTTTAAAACATGATTCTGAACCCTTGACTAAAATGGCACAAACAAATTAATCTCTTATCAAACTAACAATCAAGACTAAATTGTGGTAATGATCACTTTAACAATTCAACAAGAGAAATCATTTAACTTGAAAAGGATATAGCCTTCAGTATAATCCCAAGCAAGTCCGGCCTTGGTTATTTTAGGCTCAGATGGCCATTCACACATCCACTCATGTCCAACTTTTATCTCTTTTGATCTCTGGCATAGAAAACAATCTCAATCACCCTTGATTGAAGAAGTAAATCTATTAGATTCCAAGTAAAATGGGGGAAATATCTATATTCTGTAATCTGTAGTCTCTAAGGTCAGTCCTGTGTAAGAAAGTCTGTAAAATAAAGTTCTCATTATTTTCCACGCCTTTTACTCATCCAGCCAGTTCTTATTTTTTTTCTTTTTTCTTCCCATATCTTTCACTCATCTGGCCAGGCTTAGCTCCTGTGTTCATTAAGCTTTTCAGCTGGCTGTGATTGGATATAATTTACAGGCTTGAGACCTAAAAAACAAAGATAGTGAAGAGAGAAGGGGGGGGGAGAGAGAGGGGGGAGGCTAATTACCCAGCACCGATTTCCATCGATATCACATCCTTTTGCTTTCACAATCTCTCACTTCCAGCCAATTTCCACCTTTTTAGAACAGCCTCCATGGTTTTCCTCCACATCCACATAACAATCTCCACGGTTTATCTCACATTTCTCTGTCCATCTGCTTCAATCATCTTTCGACATTTCTGTTTCCATCAATGCATGACATCATATTCATTCATCTCATTTTTGCTGCTTATATTTCTTCAAGGACACCAGGTGTCGCTGTTGTCCAACCAAGGGGGAGGGTCCTGCCCTCCAGATGCATCTGTGACATTCCTCCAATTTATATATCGGCACTCTCAGGTTTTAATCCCTTCATCTGCAACTTGCTTTTTCCACGTAACAAAACAGTCCCTTAAATCTGGCAAAAAGAAACCCCTAGGGCTCTATCTGCTTTAATGTCCCGTTCAAAAATAATTTCTTTTCAGTCAAAATATCATTCATTATATACCAAAAATCATGCCTGGGGTTATTCTCATAAGATATTTTTCAAAATGTCATTCATCATTTCAATACAGGTTTTGGAAAATCTTTTTCCTGTAAAAAAGAATGGCTAAAACGAGGCAACAGGGTTGCGGCCTGACTTTTTAAAAGACCCTTTTTTTTCTTTCAGCTTAAAACACTGTCTGCTGCCACCCTGTGGCAGTCCCCATGTACTTCTACATGACGGAAAAGAGAGCCCTTTTTTTTTGGTAGCAAGGGCGGGCGATTGTTATACAGTTCACGGTGTTCTTTTCTCACATTTCAACATTTGGCACAGATAATTATTCTCCTTTCTTGAAAACAATAGGGTTCCTTCTCACATCTTAATCTCACCCTGGCTCTCCTTTTATCTTTGTAACATTCCGTTCTCAAGCCCTGGCGCAGTGCCAATGAGCAAAATCTCACATATTTACAAGCAAGATTCATTTCCCATAGACACAGAGTGAATTAGGATTTTATTTTTTGCATAAATAAGCAAATATTCATTTTTCCAGAATCATTCACACACACAGATATGCTTGTTAATGATTAATCCCCCCTCATTCATACACAGAGAGAAACCTCATTCGTCACTCATCGCTGGCATGCAAAAAACATTCTTTATAGATAAGGAACTGGACTTCAGTCACCCCGGGTGCAAAAAAACATTCTTTATAGATAAGAGAAACCATTTTTTTTTTTCGGCTGTTAAGCAGACACGCCATGGCTATGCATCTTCGGTCTTTCTGATTATTCCAGGGACACAAAACCCACACACTTATATATATATACATTAGGGACTAGTGAACATCATAAAAATGCAAACAATTGGAAACATCAGCTTTTGAATGGCCCCAAAAGAAAATCATACCCACTTTCTAGTAAATCAGGTATATATTTTCTTCTTCTCTCCTTGAATCTTTTCAATGCAACATATCTAAGTATTCATTATACTGGCACATTCTTTCCTCCCACACATGCATTTCTTATGGTAAAATATCCATTACATCATTTTGTACATATTCTTACAGTTTTAAAACACAGTTATATATATCATTCCTATGAATGCACTTCATTTTGTACACATAAACATATAACATTTAACATTATATATAAGGCATTTCAATCCTGAATCTTTTAAACCCAGTATTTTAATATGCAGTCTCATTTCTTAGGCTCACATGTACAAGGTCGAATGTTTGCCTGCCTGCCAATTTTCTTATCAGCACAAACGCATTCCTTCCTTGCACAGAATGAGTCTCTTTCAAACTTTCCTTCTTCAAAAGTCCTTTGCCTTGACTTAATCGGACACATAAAACAGTTCACACTTTTAAAACATAACAGCACTTCTTTTGAACAAACAAAACATTTTCTAACTCATACACACACAGGATTTTTTTATTTTTCCCTCTGCCTCCCTTGTCTCAAGCCATTGAATTTCTTAGAGACAAGAAAGGCCAATCCTTTCTCCCTTGCCTTTGCTATCATGCACGTGCCCTGCTGGCACCTTTTATCCACCATACCTCCTTCTTTTACTACCCTTTCCCGAACCTATCAACATTCTCCAACACACAACAAGGCGTCCCCTTGTTTTCCGGAACTCCCACCACCCATTTCTAAAGGGCACTCAAGGTTCCTCCCCTCAAATGGTGTGTGTGTTCCCCAAGTGTTTCTTCACCTTAAACACTATACTTGCCGGATTTCTCACTAGACGCTCAGAACCCTGGTGCTCCCGGACTTTCTCTGCGCGCTTCTGGTGCTGGATTGCTCACTAGGCGTGGTTACGACCTGCGCCCCCGGACTTCCCTCTTCTTCTGGTTTCACTGGCAGTATTTGGCAATTGCGGTCCTTCGGGTCGATAGGCGTTTTACTAGGACGAGGCAGGCAGCCGGTCGTGTGGTTAGGGGCCCCTCTCAGCTCACCTAGGTCGTCCCAGCCTTCCGCCTTCGAACGAAGACCGTCCTGGCAACAGGATCGCGCCCTCTGCGTCACAGACTCGTCTGGATGGCACTCTCCATCATCACGTCGGACTGGGCACCAAAGATGTAGCGGAAGTTGGAGTCCCAAAACTCCCAAGCAATACCTTTTGTACTAGGCTGCAGTTGCTTAGCGAGCGCAAGGACGGAAGGCGAGACAATTTACTGCAGTTCAATGAAACCAGCCTTTATTTGGAGCACATCAGCTGACGGGGTCTGCCCCCTCGTTACAGAACAAGCTGTTGGAGAGCAGAACCCCGAACATTCTTAGCATTCAGGTTTTATACAAGCAATGGCTACCATCCAGGTCCCTCCCTTCTTCATGCCCTGTTACTGGCTGGCACACATGAACTCATTTTATTATCCAATTAAACAAAGCATTCTCTAGCATCACACTCCTATTTGCTAAAAAGACATGGCGCAGTATTAATTCTGATTCCCATGGTATGTTATCTATTGTACATGCAGAGTGTTCCCAAATCGTTACAATTCTACGCAGCTTCTCCCCAGTGCTTGCCAGGAGAAAAGCCTCATTTGCCATGCGCGTTCCCTAACCATTCAGAAACATTGTAAACAAACGCACGTTGGCTATTAGGCCAATCAGGGCCACTTTTATCTAAGAAGCACATGATGTTCTTTTGACTAATCACAGCCTGTGCTTGTGTACCAATCAGAGTAGCTTATTCTCGTCATGGTTGCTGGCAAGCTTACCCCACTATTCTAAAGCCTTTGCTGGGCAGCACTCTCCCCTGACGTTACTTCTGTTAAGGCATCAATTTCCCCTTCAAAACCACTGTGCCCCTCATCCAACGACTGGTCAAGACCACACACATAACTCCCATTACCCCCTTCACATAATGCCTCTGATTGGCCAGCCTCCCAATATTCCAACATTCCTAGGCAGCAGAGTGAGAAAAGAAATTGCCAACAGAAAGGGAAAAGAAAGGGCCTGACTGAATTAACAGGGCCTCAGATAGTACAGAAAGGGCCTGAAAGGGCCTGATGGAAATAACAGTAAGGCTTCCTCAAATTAATTTTCCTGACTAGGCCACAGTTACCAGGCCCGGATTACCCATAAGGCCAGACGAGGCCATGGCCTCGGGCGGCGGCCATGGGGGGGGGGGCACGGCAAAATGGCGACCGGACCTTTGGGTCGCCACGGCATCTAAGTTGCAGTTGTTGAGGAGGGAGGGAGGGAGCGAGCGGGAGGAGGAGCCGAGCCGCGGTGAGAAGCCAGGAGAGTTGGGGGGGGGCGGGTTCCTCCCTTCCTCCCTCTTCCCGCGTGAGGGAGAAGGAGCCGGGGGGAAGTCCTGCCCCTAGGCATCTGACGTGGCTTCCCCCCGCCGCCTCCTCGCTCGCACGTGCGCCGCTCCTTCCTTCAGTGAAGGAGGGAGGGGCGCCCGTGCGTGCGAGCGAGGATGCGTTGGGGGGAAGCCACGTCAGATGCCTAGGGGCGGGACTTCCCCGGCTCCCTCGCACGGGCGGGCGCCGCGCTCCTCCCGATGTAGCAGTAATTCGGAGTCCCAAAACTTCGTAGGCAATACCTGTGACTTCAGGCGGCGCTTCGTGCGGATGCAAGGACGGAGAACGTGACAACCGTTACTGCGGTTCAATGAAGCCAAACTTTATTTGCACATCAGCTGACGGGACCTTCCCGGCAGAACAAGCTGCTATAGGGCAAGAGCCCCGAACAATCTAAACATTCGAATTATATACGTTCAATGGCGACAAACCCCGTTGTCCCGCCCTTCTTCATACTTTGGCATTGGCTAGCATTCATGAACTCATTTTATTATCCAATTAAACAAAGCATTCTTTAGCATCTCTCTCCTATTTGTTAAAAAGCATTGCGTAGGTATTAATTCTGTTTCCCACAGTGTGTTATCAGCCCTAACACAGTACGTTCCCAAATGTTTCAATTCTCCGCCGTTCCCTTCCCTGGCCTGCAGAGGAAGAAGCTTTCACTTGCCATGCGCATTAACTAACCATTCAAGAACATTTATAAACAAACGCACCTTAGCTGGGACTTGGGCCAATCAGGGCCGCTTTTGTATTTAGAGGCACATGATGTTCTTTAGCTAATCACGGCTTGTGCCTTTGTACCAATCAGAGTAGCTTGTTCTCGTCATCATTACTTGGCAAGCTACTCCGCTATTCTAAGACCTTTGCTTGTGCAGCACTTTCTTCTGACCTTATCTCTGCTAAAAGCGTCAATTTCTCCTTTACCTTCACTGAAAGGAGCGCGGCGCCTGCCCGCACGACAGAGAAGGAGCCGGGGGGAAGTCCCGCCGCCTGTAGGGCGTCTAACGGAGCTTCCCATCAGCCGCCGCCTCACTCCTACGTGCACCGCTCCTTCAGTAAAGGAGGGAGGGGCGGCCATGTGTACGAGCGAGGAGGCGTCGGGGGGAAGCTCCGTCAGACGCCTAGGGGCGGAATTTCCCCCTGCCGCCTCCTCGCTTGTGCCGGCCCCGCCCTCCTCAGGCGACACCCCCCCCCCCGGGGGCGGCACTTACTGGGTGTGTTAGCCAAATGACAGTTTTTTTCCATTGGAAATGGAATGTTCATTTTTTTGAGAGGATATCACTAGAGTGAGAGAGATTTTCCGTACTAGGCCTCAGTTACAACATAAAGGGCCTGAAAGGGCCTGACTGAATTAACAGTTAGGCTTCCTAAATTTGATTTTCCGGACTAGGCCTCAGTTACAACATAAAGGGCCTGAAAGGGCCTGACTGAATTAACAGTTAGGCTTCCTAAATTTGATTTTCCGGACTAGGCCTCAGTTACAACATAAAGGGCCTGAAAGGGCCTGACTGAATTAACAGTTAGGCTTCCTAAATTTGATTTTCCTAGGCCTCAGTTACAACATAAAGGACTAGGCCTCAGTTACTACATAAAGGGCCTGAAAGGGCCTGACTGAATTAACAGTTAGGCTTCCTCAATTTGATTTTCCTGACAAGGCCTCAGTTACTACATAAAGGGCCTGAAAGGGCCTGACTGAATTAACAGTTAGGCTTCCTAAATTTGATTTTCTGGACTAGGCCTCAGTTACAACATAAAGGGCCTGAAAGGGCCTGACTGAATTAACAGTTAGGCTTCCTAAATTTGATTTTCCGGACTAGGCCTCAGTTACAACATAAAGGGCCTGAAAGGGCCTGACTGAATTAACAGTTAGGCTTCCTAAATTTGATTTTCCGGACTAGGCCTCAGTTACAACATAAAGGGCCTGAAAGGGCCTGACTGTGTAGCAGCAAATCAGGAGTCCCAAAACTCCCAGGTGTTACCTTTTGACTCTCAGGCGGCGCAAACGTGCGAGCGCAGGTACGAGAAAACGCAACAATTGTTACTGCGGTTCAATGAAGCCAAAGTTTATTTGCACAACATCAGCTGACGGGATCTGCCCACAGAACTCGCTGCTTCAGGGCAAGAGCCCCGTTCAACCTTTGACTGTCCCTTATATACACACTATGGCGGCAGATCCCTTGTCCCTCCTTTCTTCATCATCATCATTGGTTCACAGCATCAAATCATTTTATTATCCAATTAAACATAACATTATTTGGCATCACATTCTATTTGCACTCCTATTCGCTAAACAGCACTGCGCAATATTAATTCTTCATTCTCACGGTACGTTATCTGCCATATGGGCAAGATGTTCCCAAATCGCAACATTTCTATGCCGTTCTTCAGTGCCAGCAGGGAAGAACAGCCTCATTTGCCCATGCGCGGTTTCTACCAATCGGTAACATTGTAAACAGACACACGCTGGGTGCTAGCTAGACCAATCACAGTCAGTGTTATCAGGAAAGGCACATGGTGTACTCTAACAAATCACAGCTTGTGCCTAACGTACTGTAGCAGCAAATTAGGAGTCCCAAAACTCCCTATGGCAAGTTACCTTTCTTACCAAACAGCAACGTGGACGTGCGGGCACAGGAACGAGATAACGCAACAATTTACTGTTGTAAAATGAAGTCAAGTTTATTGATTTGCACCAGCTGGTGGGGTTCACCCACAGAACAAGCTGCTCTGGGCAAACGGCCCCGCACATACTAAGAACATTCCTTAAATACCCCTCATGGCGGCAGATCTTGACCCGCCCTTCTTCATCAATCCACATTGGCTGGTGCCTCAGAACACATTTCATTATCCAATTAAACACAATACTTTATTAGCATCACATCTTTATCTTGCTTCTATTTGTTAGAACACTGTGGCGCACTAAGAAATTCATTCCCACTGTACATTATCGGCTGCCTGGGCAGCTTGTACCCGAATTTGCAACAATTCGCTTCTGCCTTTCCCTGCCAGCAAAGGAGGGGCAGACCCTTCTGCTCATGCGTGGTTCTTATCCTATTAACATTTAGGTAAACAAATCCACGCCGTGTACTGCTTGGCCAATCAAGGCTTTGTTATCATTGAAGACACATGATGTTCTTTTGGCAAATCACTGCCTGTGCTTGGCGTACTAATTCATTTATTTATTTATTTATTTATTTATTTATTAGTCAATTTTATATTCCGCTCCTCCCTGCAGGCTCGGGGCGGATCACAACATCACAATAAAATGCGCAATACAAATGCACAACGAATCACCATAAAACAATAAAGACACATCAGAGTCAAAAGCCAGCTTATTACAAATCATCAATCGCAGTTTTGAGCATTAGAGCCATTTCTTTCAATTCAGCCAAAGGCTGTTCTAAAGAGGACAGTCTTGCAGGCTCTTCGAAAAGGACCCAGTTCATGTATTGTCCGGACATGATTGGGGAGTGAGTTCCAGGTCATGGGGCCACAAATGAAAAGGCCCGTTGTCTTGTACTGGACAGGTGGCAGGTGCGGGGTGATGGAACAACCAATAGGTTCTGCTCTTCCGAGCGCAGTGATCTCGGGGAACGTACGGGGTAAGGCGGTCCCTTAGGTACTCAGGCCCTAGACCGTGCAAGGCCTTAAAGGTTAACACCAACACCTTGAAGGCAATCCGGCACTCGATAGGAAGCCAGTGCAGTTGCCGTAAAATAGGTGTAATATGCTCCTTACTGGTGCTCCCACCAGCAAGCGGCGGCGGCATTCTGCACGAGCTTGAGCTTCCGGATTGTCGACAAGGGAAGGCCAACGTAGAGGGCGTTACAGTAGTCCAGTCTCGAGATGACCGTCGCCTGGATCACCGTGGCCAGGTCGTCCCTGGACAGGTAGGGTGCCAGTCGCCTAGCCTGGCGGAGGTGGTAAAACGGCTGTTTGCTGACCATGGCGACCTGAGTCTCCATGGTCAGCAAAGGGTCCAATTGGACACCTAAGCTCTTTACGAGGGATGACGGGGCTGAGTTGCTCGCCATCCAGGGTAGGCAACCGGCACTCATCCAGCCCAGGGCGACCGGGCCACAAGATCTCCGTCTTCGACGGATTCACCTCAGCCGGCTGGCACGCAGCCAACCAGTCACGGCTTCCAGGCATAGATGGAAACAATCGTACGGTATCCTGCCTACCGTCCATTCTCAGCAGAAGCTGGGTGTCATCCGCATACTGATAACACTCCAGACCAAAGTCGCGAGCCAGCTGTGCCAGGGGGCGCATGTAAATGTTGAATAATAAGGGCGAGAGGATGGCCCCCTGGGGGGACCCCACAACTTAATGGGAGTCTCCTCGAGACCTCCTCTCCCCTCTCCACACGTTGTCCCCGGTCCCGGAGGAAGGAGGCCACCCACTTAAGGGCAGTCCCCTCACCCCTGACACGGCTAAACGGTGGGCCAACAATGCATGGTCTACGGTATCAAACGCTGCTGTTAGGGTCTAACAAAAACAAGCAGGGCTGACCCACCTGGTCCAGCTGGCGCGGTTGGTCTGTAAAGGCGGTGAGCACGGTCTCCGTCCCATGCCCAATACGGAAGCCGGACTGGAAGGGATCAAGTCCAGCTGTGTCTTCTAAGAACTGCTGCAGCTGATCCGCTGCTGCCCTCTCAATTACTTTGCCTAGGAAAGGCAAGTTGGAAACCGGCCTGTAATTGGAGGGAGCCGAGGGATCTAACTTCGGCTTCTTCAGCAGCGGTCAGGGTACAGTATTTACGGCTTGGATGCCAGCGTGATTTCTGGCACAGGAAGCCTGCTATTCTAAGGCCTTTGCTTGTGCATCACTCTCTCCTGACTGTACTCCTGCTAAAAGCATCAACTCTGCTTTATTCCTCTCTTTTTCTTTGTAAGTAATGCTGCAAGAAGTTACTTACACTGCATGCTTGGACCACTCAAGAGGTAGCCCAATTTACCTTCCAATCACGTTTTGCAACAGTTTGCACAGTTTTGATCGCATCTGCTGATCCCTTCACTGCAAAGGCACAATATTTCAGAATCAAAGGTAAACAACATAGCATGATCATTACAGAACAGAAAATCATGATGATTAGCATAACAATTGACCTTAACCATCCAAAATTGGGCAACCAACTCGTTAGAATGCTCCAGAAATCACTTGGAACTTCATAAGTTTTCTGCACTTGGCTTGCCACACTCTGAATCTTGTCCAAATCGAGCTCAATCTTGCCTGACATGTTTATATAGTGACAGCACGTTGTGTTTAGCCATACACACAAGCCACCTTGCTTAGAAAGAAGGTAATCCAGCGCTATTTTCTGCTGCACCACCATACCAGCTAGGGAATTGACTTCTATTTGCAAAGATGCCATTCCTTCAGCTGAGTCATTCGCCAATGATTCTAGGCCATATGATAACACACGTAACTGTCTTATATTCCATGCCACACCCAAGCGAGGGGATGCAATTGCAAAAGCCCTTTGAGTCTCAGTAAGAAATGTCTTGTCCGGATCATACCCATACTGCTGAATCGACTCAGTCAACCGCTTCTGGATATGCATGTGTAAATTAGTGACTGGGGTCATCTTGGGTGCACTCTCAACCCTCC